>CM028357.1:267392-378430 GCA_016618105.1 Dendrobium huoshanense | reverse complement strand
CACGCCCACCTTCAAAAAGAAAAATTTGTGTCAAAACAATCTCAACCGAAGGCTGATAATGAAATTTTGCATTATTTAGAGATTGAAGGAAATATTTAAGTCTGATGATGAGCCAATGAATATGAATGTGGTTGATGTTTCTTTCCATGCCCAAAGTGACCCATCCCCTCTGACGGATTAGCCCATTTTGGAAAGTTTTCCTACCAGTAAACCTGAACTTATTTCTACATTGAATATGTCACAGAGTGTTGCTGATACTGTGATTAATCATGGGTTAAATGATTTTCATTTTCTAAATAACACTGCCTCTACTTTACCTATTAAAAATTATGATTTAAATATTACTAAACCTGTCAATGTTGCTGAAGTTAGTTGCTTTGTTCTTAATCGGGAAGGTGCTGTTGTTAACGACTGGATTAATATTAACAATAATGTCGGCCCTAGTGAAAAGGAATTGGTTGAAACAGAAAATGTTGGTATTGTCATATCTAATGTGGTGACTGGTAGTAAAGAAGTTTTGGAGGAAGGTGAGCTTCCTCATAAGAGTAAGGGAAGGATATTGACTGTAAGTCCCCTTATTCTTCCCATTTTAATTCTGATGCTTTTACTGATAATGAGGATTTATAATTTTCTGCCAAATGTTTTGCTAAAGATGACAATGACTTAAGCTTTGTTAAAGTTCAAGGTAAACGTGGTAGGAAAAGCGAAAATCTTCTTCTATAATCGGGCAGAAATACCCGTTCACAGTTTACTCATTATTTTTTTTTGTTTTTTATGTTTAAATATATTATTTGGAATATTAGGGGCATTGGTTGTGATTCTTCTCGTGTGAAGGTTAAGAATCTTTGTCATATTCATGATATATATATTCTAGTTTTACTTGAACCCCTTGTTATTGTTTTTAATTTATTTGCTAGAGCTAGATTTCTTGGTTTTAATAATGCTACGGCTAATTATGCTAATAAGATTTTGGTTTTTGGAAAGACCCGGTTAGAATTGATGTTCTTGGTAATTTCACTCAAGTTTTGCACTATAATATCAATGTTTTAAATGCTAAGTGTTGTGCTTCCTTCATTTATGCAGCTTCCTCTTGTGGTATTAAAAAATTTCTTTGGGAGCAATTAATTTACTTTCATAATATGTGTAGTTATCCGTGGTTGGTTGGAGGTGACTTTAATACTATCTCTAATCCTTCAAAGAGGTCTGGGGATTCCTCTCCCAATTTTCATTCTATGGATGATTTTAATACTATGATTATGGATTGTAATCTCATTGACGTTGGTTTTTGTGGTAAAGGTTTCACTTGGAATAGAGGTCAGTTATGGCAAAGGTTGGATCTATTTTATTTAAAGATCAATGAATTAATTTCTTTAGCTCCATTTCTGTTGAACATCTTAGTCGTACTCTTTTTGATCATTCTCCTTTACTACTTGCTCTTAATATTAGATAGGTTAATGCTTTTCCTCATTTCAGTTTCAAAAAATGTGGATTCAACATGATTCTTTTTTTAGTGTTGTTCAAGAAATTGGAATGCGGTTTTGCATCCATATAACTCTATTATGTGTATGAATAGACTTTAGTTTAAGTTGAAAATACTCAAGTAGATTTTATCTTGGTGGAACCATAATATTTTTAAAAATATTTTCTCTAATATTTTAACTGCTGAAGAGATGGTCAATACTATTGAGATGAATTGTCAAAGCTCTCCTTCTGATGCCAATTTTGCTTACCAGCTAATCAGTTTAAACTTCATGCTCAAGATGAAACATATTAGAAATAAAAGGTTGTTCCTAAGCATCTATTGGAAGGGGACAATAATACCAAGTTCTTTCATGCCTGGGTTAAAAGGAAACGTGCTTTGAACCCGATTAATAAAATTACTGTGATGATGGTATTGTTATTTAATGAGGCTGAGGAGATTGCCATGTCCGCGGTTAACCATTTTTAGGATAAGATCAATATGGTGTTCAATCCTGGTAATATCATTAACTCTAAGATTATCCCCTCCCTCATTTCGATTGAGGATAATGATCTTTGTTGACCTCATTTTTGTATGAGGTCTTTAACTAGATCCTAAACCCAATCTAGACTCAAGTCAATATAAACCCATTCAATTCTAGACCCAGATCTCAGGTCCTAAGGCTTGGTTCTAAAGGCCTTTTCCAGCAAATCTTTCGATACTTCAAAACCCAGTGAAATGGACTCAGGTTTAAGCTCTGTCAGTTTCATATTGATGGGGCATGTCTCTAGTATCAACCCTCCTAATTTGAGCCCATTCTGAGCTCTCTGACCCCAGTTACTAAATTAAATTCCAAAGGCTATAAAACCTTCAAATATTTACAGCCTATGCCACTGGACCTGCCCTTCACTAAACCCTGACCTTGGAGACCTCCCCAGAGTTTCTAATCACTTTTAGACCTTCAATCCTGACTCACTGAACATTAAACTGCCTGTTGGTGGGTTCACTTTGACCCCTATTTGGCCAGGGGTCAAAATGACCAAAATACCCCTAAGGGGGCTCAAATAGTGATTTCAAACCAAATGAGCTCCAAATTGAATGCAACTACTTCCAGCAAGTTCCAAATGCCAAACCAAACCTGTTCAACCTATTCCCAGCCCCTGGGTCAACCTGGTTGACCAAGTCAACAGAGTTGACCCAAGAAGGCCCTTAAAGGTTCAAATGGTGATTTTGACCAAATTGATTTCTCCAGACCCTGGGACCACATTCAATAAACTCAAAATGATGTTCTGAATTTGTTCAATCCATTTCCAGACCCTGAACTCAACTGGTTGACCAAGTCAACCAGTTTTGGCCTAAAAGACCATTAAGGGCCCATCAAGCCCTTTTGGCCTTAACAGTCTTTTAAAATTCCAAAATCACTTTCATCAAACTCCAAATGACTGATCAAACATGTCCAGTCCAGACCTATACCCTGGGTCAACCTGGTTGACCCAGTCAACCCAATTGACCTAAGGATCCTTTAAACTCTTAACAAGTCACTTTGACCTATTAGGGTTATCTAGCCTATTCAACCCATTTAGACCCTCAAACCAGTACCAAGACTTGAGTCAAGAACATTCAATTCATTTGGAATCAAACCATGTAGAGTTTGACTTAGTCAACTCAATGGAATCCATTTGAAATGCCTTAGACCTTTAGGCTTCATCCCAAACTTCTATCTACCATAGCCCTTATAAGCTATTCTAATTCATCCCAACCAGCCAATCAACTTACCTAGACCCCACCTCATTTACTTTGACTTTTGTTGACTGGTCAAAGTAGTCAACAAAAGCCTAATTAAGCCCATGTGGTCAATCCGACCCACAAAACCCAATTGAACTCAAATCAGACCTATCCAGCCCTTAAGAGACACCCTACAATTTGATCTTCATGCCAACTCAGCAGCCATTGACCTTTGTTGACCAATCAAATGGTCAATGGAGGCTATATGAGCTCTAGTGGTCAACACGACCTATCAAGCTTGATCCAACCCAATCAAGGCCAACCCAATTCCCTTACTCAACCCTAGAGACCTCCCTGGACTCAACCCAAACCTGCCAACTCCTAGCGCGCTCCCTAGCCCAACTAAGAGCTCAAATGAGCTCATTTGGTCAACCCAACCAAACAACTCACCCAAACTCATATCAGGCCTTTCCAGCCCATAGGATCCATTCCAGAAAATTCTTTGGGCTTAACCAAACCCAACCCAGCAGCCAAATCGGCCCAGCCAGCTCGGATGGTCCCCTCTCATGTAAAGACAAACCAGGAAGTGGCCAGCTTATCCTGCCTAGTACAGCCACTTTCTTGTCCTTCTAACGGCCAGAGACACATGTCCTCCATGCCGGTATCCTCCCTGAGCGATCCCAACCGTTGCTTTCGGCTCCAATACCTGGAATAGGGTAAGGAGACGGGATTGATACATTCCAAGTTATCCTGCATTCGAGTCACTCCCCAGACATTCTGAGTTTTCATTTCGACTTCCCAGAGCTCCCTCTCCATTCTCCAAGTGATTTCCCGACGTTTTCAGCTACCGCCGGCGACATCCATTGCTGACCGAGAGCCAACTTCGTCCAAGCTTCCCCAACTCTTTTTCCGGTGATCCTCCATGCTCGAAACCTGAAAGAGATCAATATGTGGACAACCTACAAATTCAACCGTGAAAGAATCAACCCAATCGATCCTTTCTACGGTGATAAATCTTAAACCCTAGGCGTTTTCATAGGCTCTTAAATAAGTCACCTAATATTGCATCAATGGCTTAGAAAAAGATCCCCCACTCCTCTTTAGGTCCTAATGTACCTCTGTCTAAAATTTTAAAATGTTTGGTTTAGTATTTTGTGAAAACAAAATAAAAAAATGGAGCTAGGGTTTTCGGATGGCTGGAGGAGGAAGACGGGTCCGCAGCTGTTGGATCTGTCCCCTTTTGATCAACAGCCGTGATCGTATCTGGATTGAATCCCGGTTCAATCCTGTGAAACCACAGGTATCCAGAGCTCCGTCCGATTAAATCCGCACCGTTCATCCAAACCGCGGGATTCAGATCCGCCGCTGGATTATTTCAGATCGAACCCGTTAGAGCGGCTTGGATCTCTACCGTCGGATCTCCTCTGTGATCGATCTGACGGCTAGAGTTAATGCCGCACTGGATAAGTGGCGGGTCCCACTAGACCGCCGCCATCCGCGTGGCGACGCCTGCGCGCGCCGTGTGTCCCAGCGCCGCCGCCGTTTGACTAAATTTAAAATATTTAAAATAAATCCAAAAAAAATGCCAGAACTTCAAAATTTCATCAGAATTTCATTTCTGATCCACTTTTGGAGTTCTTGGTCTTGTTTTGTTCATATTTTAAGTAGTTTATTATAAAAATAATAGAAAATTTTTTTGAGTAATATATTTTTAAAAATTTCAATAATACTGAAATATCTATTTTATTTTTAAATAAAAATATACAAATTATCTTGAGATAAAAATTGGCATAGATGTAGTAGGGTTTAGGGTAGACTTCTAGTAATTTTCCTAAGCCAATTTGAAGCAATCTCAACTGGTTTATGAATTTACAAAAATCTAAGTCAAAATTTGATTTAGATTATTAAGAATTTATAAATTATTCAAACTAAATCCATTAAGCATGTTAGAGTTCTATGGGATAAGTGTGAAGTCATCTTTCCACTGAAAATAGGTTTAGATTCATGATCATATAGAGCTCAATTAAATTTTATTTCCAAAAGCATATTAATCTAACTTGAAAAGCTAACAAATCTTATATGATTATGCTATGGAATTGAGTTAGCTTTGATTAAAGATATATTTACATATATCTCTAATAAACTTAACCTAATTTCATTATTTATTCCTTTACAATTAATTATTTAAGCTCATAGGTTAGCATATAACCTGTGATTAAAGTAATTTATTGTAAAACTCCCTCCATAGGACATTAGGATGCACCTTCTTTGTTCATGGTTTGTTGTGCTTGTAACTAGTGTCCAAAAGGGTTAGAAACATTGATTTGATATCCTACAACTTAGTGGCACTTAGGAACAACAATTAAGGACTTGGTCTTAGTCAATTTAGAAAGATTTAGGAAGAACTACACACATCCCTTTTGGGATGAAGCTTAAATTTAGAAAACTAGTGTCATATACTCAATAATCAAATACACTTTGATTTGACATTAATTAATCCTATAACAACTAGTAGATTTAGGATGATCCTTCAATAAGGATCTTTTTCTTTTATTTTAATAAACTCCTAATAAATCAAAATAAAATTCCTAAACATACTAATCAATCCTAATCAACTCTAATCAACCCTAAAATAAACTCACAACCTTCCAAAATTAAAACCAAAGCTTAAATCCCATTAAATTCAATTAATCCTTAATTAAATATTGAACCTTCCAGAAAATGTAATAAATCCTTTTTAACTCCAAAAATTATAAATAATATCTCTAATTAACCATAATTAAATCCTTAACCAATAAAAAATAAAGCCAAAGTGATTTGACAGCAAATTAAAGATTAATTTAATTTTAAGTAAAATTCAATATTTAATTGATTTAATTAATTAATAATAATGAAAAATCCCAATAAATTCCCAAACACTTGGAAATCCCTTCTTAGGTCATCCCTGACCTTTGGAGCTGATTTCAAAAGGTTTGGAATTCATTTGGATCAAAACCATGAAAAGGGGTCTTAATTAAACAATTTTAAAATTCATTAAATCCCCCAATCTTTGAAATATCATTATTAATTCAAGAAAAATTCAAATTGACCAAACTAAGTTGAATTCAACTCATAATAAGGCCTAATATTTATTAAAAATATAAAAATTCCAGAAAACCTTTAAATTTAAAAGTTAACAAATTGGTCAACCGTAGGTTAAAACTTGTTCAAAACTTCAAACCTTCATAACTAAATCCAGAAAAATCTAATTTCAACAAACTTACCTTCTAATTGAACGTCTTAAGGTCTAATATTTTAATAAAATGTTAAATTTATAGAAAACACGTTTTAATAAAAAGCCAACTTTTGACCCTTTATTTAATTTACTAAAATAATCCAAAAATTCCTAAAATCCAAGAATTGTTCTAAAACTCTAAAAATGATCAACCAACTTCTAAAATCAGTAAACCAACACATTTCTAATAAAATACATTAACTCCTAATTCTTAACTAACTTAAGCTACTTAACTATACCGGGTACCACTGGGTAACCCAGGCCTACGAGGCTATTAGCTTAGCCCCAAGGAAGGTGAAATAAACTTCACGGCCTCGGTGTGAAACAAAGGTGGTATCCAACCAATCAATACAAAATCAAATCAAATCTCTAAATCATTTCATATCCTTAATAATTTAATAAACATTTAATTCTTAATAATTTCTGAATTCTATTAACTAAAATCTATTAATTATTCAATTAAATTATATATTCCTTTAACTTGAATTAATTAGATAATTTGATTGATTAAGATTTATCTTAATCAATCAAATTTGATAATTGATTCAGATTAAACGAATTCGGGTCTTCTACACCTAAAGTTTGATTCCTTCTAGAGGACTTTGGGCGTTTTGAATTTTAAACATCCTTAAAACATTTAAATAACAAAGAGATCTCCTATGGATTGTGCTCGACTCCTTTTAGGAAGGCACTAATCCATTTGGATTTGGAGATCTTCAAACAAAAATAATAAACTACCGACCTTATACAGCGTGCTAGATTCCTTCAGGAGGGCACGTCGTATTACATTCATAAGGTCCCTTTCTCTCTCCTTAATAAATTTTGGGGACTCTCGAAATGAATACATACCTTCTTTCTAAGGCGGGTATTTATTTGGAAGTCCTAGAATTTATAAATTGATGATTTCCTGCACTTAGGGAATTATCAATCTATAAATTCTTTATAATCTAAATTAATAAACTTTAACATTTGAAATTGGAATAATTTAAAAATTCATTAATACATCTTATTTAAACTTTAATCAAATTCCTTTGACCTAATAAATCAATCCTAATAATACATTCAATTTGAACAAATAAACCCATTAAGACTTACCCAAGCCACATAGCTTTCTTCTCACACTTAGATGCTTGCTAGGACAACCAACTCTAGCCTAAGTTAGGCCGATGGTTTGTTTTGTTTTGCTTGCGGGTGTCTTGCCTAGAGGGCACCTATGTGTGATTGCTTACCTTTTTGTACTGCATATCATAGCATATTTCTTTTCTGTCTGTACATCAGAGAGCGAAGTGAACAAAGTGAGGACCGTGTACTTACTTTTCTGTCTTTACTTTCCTGCATTTACAACTGTACACAACGCACTCATAACATGCATCATTATATAACTGCTTTATTTTCTATCTTTTATATTACTGCAACACTAGAATGTTCCTAGAATTTGATGTACTACTTTTTATTTCATAGAATTGTTGTATATAGATTGAGTCTGTACAGCGTCTGGAGTCTGTAAACGAATTAAAGATAACTGCTTATAAATATACAAATGGGGCTCCAAAAAGTAATGTCCTCCTTTAGAAAGTCGTTCCTTTTTGGAATTCCATAGAAGACCTGGAGCCCGAAGACCATAAGCAGTTATACTTAATTCTATTTTTCTCGTAGGCTTAGAACCCAGGTTTGTTGTCGGTGGGTCCTGGCCACCATTACTTTACTGCAAATTCTGGGGTGTAATCGATGAAAATTATATTAATAAAATCAGCTCTTTCATATATAACAGTTTCATACATCATTCGCTTACGAGTAGATTTTTGATTTTTGTAAGCATATTATTTTGCATTTATTTTAAATTTTTGAACCACTTCTTGATTCCTAGGATAGAACCATCTTAACTCTTGCATCATCGGCGAATTGTTGTGATTAGTATTATTAGCTGGCAGCCTACTCTAGGCAGGTGGTAAGTCCAGATTGTATACACTTCTCTCTGCACATTTCTCCTTCTAATCAATTCTAACTCTTCTAAATTCAACTCTATAATCTAAAGCCTGATCATGGAAATTCAAATTAGCCCAAATATTTAATTAAATTTATATATAATTTTGGAATCAATTAGTCTTCATTTAAATCGAGAGTGTTATCTTAGGAGATGTAATTAACTACAGGGGCTTGCCCCTATAGGAAGTCTAGATCCCAGAATAATCTAAACCCTACCTATGTTCTTTTCTGAGGTAGGGGAAAGATCTATGGAAGTAGATTAGGCTTTGTTCACATTTAGGAGTTATTTCTATAATTAATGAATAGATAGATAGTTGATTTGTTTTTTTACTAACAAATCAAATATCTTCTATATTTAATCATAGAAATGAACTTACAATTCGTTAATCTAATCAGGTCGATTAGAGAATATACTCGTCATCCCTTCACGATGATTTGAATATTCTTTATACTACACCTGATTAGGAGAATGAATTGTACTGCTTATCCCTTTAAAATCAATAGGAGGATATTAATCTGTCTTTCGGGGTAGTATAATATCCGACTATGTAGATTTAATCGGGAGAAATATATCTTAAATATAAATAAAGTGAATCGCGTGAGAAAATAAAATTCTTATTTTTAAATAGAAAACCCTGCTTTATCTATAATTTTATTTAGATCCATTTCTTACAATCAAGAAAGAGATAGGTATCTGATTTACTTTCACAAGTAAATCAAATATCGTCTGTATACTTGGTTTTAGGAAGGAATCAACAATTCATTGATCTAATCAGGTAAGTAGGGAAGATACTGATCATCCTTTCGGGTGATTTGTATACTCCCTACGTCATACCCGATTAGGAAAGCGAATTGTTTGTTCTCTTTCTTTGGAATCGACAGAAGGATATCCGTCTGTCTTTCAAGGCAATCTAATATCCAACTATACAGATTCAATTGAAAGAGAATGTTCAAAAACATAAATAAAGCAAGTTATTTTCCATAAATAAAATAGGATATATTTTATTTTAAAAATTATTTTAAAAATTTATCTCTCTATCCTTTTCTTTCTCTATTTAAATAATATAGATTTATAATACAATATAGATTCTATTATACTCTATTAAATTAAATATTTACATAAAAGAATTATATTTAAATAAAAATATTTTAAAATAAAGTTAGATAGAGATTTTATTTTCTCACAGATTTTACTGGCGACTCCGCTGGGGATAGACTTCTCTCTCCATTTCAAATGAAGACTAAATTCTTTCTAAAAATTATATATAATCTAATTAAATATTCGAACAATTAAATTTTCATCTAAATTTTTGTTCCTCTGTGTCTGTCACTATATTTGTGGATACTTTCTGTACTTCTGTGATGTTGTTCTGATGAGTGTTTTATACTTGATTTTCTTGCCGCTATTTGATTTCATCGATAGTCATTGTCTCCTTAGCCTTTTTTTTTGTAAGGCTAAGTAGTTGAGTTAACAGTCAGCACCGGTGTGGGCCCCAAAGCCTACCGAAGTGCTGTCCGTTTCTCTTCTGATTTTTTAGTAGCTTTAGCGAGTCTACAGTCTTTCAGACTTCACCTTTATAGATTTGGGTCTTTTCGGTCCGCTTTTCTTTTTCTACTATGATTCTTTTCGTAAATTTTTCTGATTTGTTTTGACTGTGCTATTTTCGAGTCGTATTTTGTTTTCAGCCTGATTGAGATCTATACATGAATTATGAAACTGTTAGAATTCCAAGTAAATCGAGTCAACCCAGCTTGTATGCCATTTGCATGACATCTGCATGTTTACTTTACATTGTTTGCATGTCTATGGCCACGCGAGTGGCCATCACCCATGGTTACCAGAGCTTCTCCTAAAAGCCTGGCGGACGTCCATTCGGAAACGGAGGTTTGGTCCTAGGTCTGGTAGGGGTTATGGCGCCCGTTTGTTATCTTACATTTACATGTCAGATATATGTTATTCATGTACCTTTAGAGTCTTCTTTTTCACTCGTGTTGGTTTTGGTTATATTCGATGCACCGAGATCAGGCTTTAGATTATAAATTTTCTTTTACTCTTTCCCCATTCTTAATTTCATATATTTGTGTTTGCTTATATATTCGAAATTCGTAGGGACAAGGGTCCTTACAGAATGTTATCTTATTCTAATATCCAATCTCTTTCCAATCAAATGTCAATCCACTCTAAATCTTCACTGTGTGATTATATCCCTTTGGTGTGGGTCCTTAAACGGACCATTTCTTATCAAATCTTCAATCTTTTCAATTCCTTTCGTAAACTACAACTATACTCCAGTTAGTACAACTATCAGCAGTCAGATTATTTGTGGACAGTAGCAAAGGTCAGTTTCTGATTGGAATTAACCTTATATAATAGAAAATGTCTGGAAAACTGATTTTCAATATCAACGTCACCGCTGCTCAATCTGCTGAGGGCAGTCAGATTCAATTTGGTTCTGGATTTGATAACTTGCAAGTTACTATTGGAGCACCACGCACTGAGATGGTGACTCCCGTCGTTGAATCAGCTCGATCAGTTCCCGTTCAGATGAACATTGAGGGCAAGTCTGCACCTACCTCTCCAACTGCCAAACCTTCTATTTTTACTCGTCTGATCTACCCTCAGTCAGCTGTCATGGCTAAGGAAAAGTCTCCTATTGTGGTTGATTCTCCAACTTTTGGAAACTTTGAACTAGGATCTTCCTCCGCTGTGCCTGAGATCACTAAATCTCAGCGCCGCAACATGATCTGTCGTGCGAGGCGAAGGGTAAAAAAGAGCAGAAGCATCAAAGAATAATCCTGTTGTTGTTACCCCGACTAAGGTGTCGAAGAACATAACTCCTAAATTTACTGAAGTATTTTTCAATTCCTCTCAGTTGGCTGGCAGCAGGTTTCACCCATTGTCTGCTGCTGCTGGAGAAGAAAGTGTGGCACGTATAGCACATTCTCTGCCAACACCATTCCGGGATGATCCTATCGTCCCTTCCCTGCATGAGAAAAAGCGAAAATTTAAGAATTTGTTGAATGGACTGATCCAGGACTGTGCTATTGATTATGGCCAGTCAAAGACTGAATTTCTGAAAAGTGTGAAGGATGTCATCTATACTGAAGTGCATCCTCAAGTAAGAGGGAGGAGAGGAGATTCCCCTCCTACGAAGAGAAGAGTACAATTTCAAGAAGCAGGTCTGAGTCGACCAGTAGCTATATCAGATCATCGCAGAGAACTGAAGAGCCTTCCTTCTCGAGACCAATATCAAAACTCTGGTTATCAAGATAGCCAACAGACTCATATTAAATCTCTGGGATACGGAGCATTATCCCGAAGAGGGTATAATCCCATACACCTCCTTCTCCACATCAGTCTGGAAATCGTCTGCTTAGAATTTATGATAATCCACCTATTCGACACCATTCAAGACTTGATTCTTATCATCACCAGGGTAGCGAACCTTCTTCTGGTTTCGATAGGAGGAGACTAAAGTTTCCAAATTAGTCTTCCTCCTTATCTAACCAAGAGAGGGTTTGGCGGCCCAAGATGACTCCGACCCCTATTGTGTTGATGAAGAAGAAGAAAGACATGATAGAAGAAAGAGTGAGAAGGGGAAAGTTCATTATACAATCTTCTCCATCTAGAGAATACACTCCTGTCGACCCACACGATGTGGGAGGCAAAACTATAGAAGAGATGGTCAATCATTTGAAGGAGAGTATTTGCCAGATTGATGAAGAAGAAGGAAAAGAAGGAAATACAGATCAAGAAATGTCCAGAAATGTCAACATGGTTGACACCCGTTCTTCTTTGTAGAGAGAAAAAGAAAAAGGTAAAGGAGAAGTAGGATCAGCTGAAGCTGAGGAAGATGAAGAAGATACTGCAGACTCTACTCATCATCTTCGAGAACAGTTGAGTCAGAAGGATGAGCAGATATTGAGAATGGAAAAGAAACTAGACGAGATGATGTCAATGATCTTCGTAATACAAGCCATCAACCCTCCTATCTCAAAAATTCAGGTTAAATCTTCTTCGAATGAATAAGTACACCTGAATCTGAAAAACAAGTCGGTTAGAATACAAGAAGTTGATAAACCAGCAGAACAACCAATTCCTGCAGAACCACCAGCAGTACAACCTATTGATATCAAACAAATGGTCGAACAACAAGTTAAGGATGCTCTGGCTAAGGTTCAAAGTACCTCGTCTGTTCTAAAGGGTAGACCATACCCTGAAGAATATGATTTGGTCCCTTATCCAAAATGATTCGTGCCCCCTTCTTTCAAAAACTTTGATGGTACGGGCAATCCTAAACAACACCTAGCTCACTTCAGAGCTAGTTGTTGCAATGCCGGTGGTACTGATGCGCTTCTATTTAGACAGTTTGTTAGCAGTCTATCGGATATTGCATTCGACTGGTATACAGAACTACCTAATAGATCAGTCGATTCCTTCAATGAACTCAAGCAGATGTTTGTTAAAAGGTTTGCCGGTGCCAAACATCACATCACTGTGGGTGATCTGGTTGTAGAAAGCCAGAAATTGGGAGAAAGCTTGGTAGATTATATCTTGAGATGGAGGAATCTTAGCATGAGGTGTGAGCCATAAGTGCAAGAACAGCATGCTATAGAGATCCTCCTGAAAAATATTCATGGCCCGATTGCATTCTTACTCAAGGGTTTTACAATCAAAACCTTTGAGAAGTTGTTAAACAAGGCGTCTAATCTCCAAGAAGAAGTTTCTCAACTTCCTTTTTCAAAGGAGTCGGTTTCTTTGGAAATGAAGAAACTAAAACCATAGAAGGTGTTAGAGAAGAAATCAGGAACGGTGTTTGCCGTAGATAAAGGGGAAGCAGCCGATGCAGATTTAGGCAGAAAGTCCTAATTGACCTCCCCAATACCAGCAGTATAACAGACCTCAGGGTGATCAGCAGATCAGACCTCAACCTTATCTAACTCCAGAACAATGTAAAGAGAAATTCGACTTCTTTGTGAACAAAGTTTATCCTTTTAAGCGAGAAGCAATCAAAAAGATGTTCAAGAGCTTAGTCAAGAAACCAGGGTTCAAACTTCCTGAATCCAAAAGGCCAGAAGAAGCTGTTAAAGTAGGACAACCCAACTTTTGTCCATATCACCGAATATCAGGACATGAGATAGAGGATTGCATTACCTTCAAAGAATGGCTGGATAGAAATCATAAAGACGGTACAGTTGTGATTCCCAAGGAATACTTAGTAGATCCGAGCTAGGGATCGGCTAAGTGTATATTTGGTGAGCCTTCTGCACCTCCTTCCACTTTGAAATCTGATAACGAATGGGATATGATTCTATCTCATTCTTCTAAAAAGACTCTTAATAAACTATATCATTCTTCTTTCTAGGAACCTCCGAGAATTCAGAATCCCATCCAGGTTGATTCGATAAATTGAAAGCAGGAGAAGAATAAGGCTCCAATCATAGAGCCTAAAGAAATACAAGCTGATCAAGCTCCACTAGTCATGGAGAAGGAGCAGAAGAAAAAGGCATGTGTCGCTCAAAACCATTAACTCTGTATGACTTTTATTTTGTCCCTCCTGGGACTAAGAAAACATTGAAAAAAGATTCTGCGTATATCATGTTTGTTTCTGCTGATGAATACTCCGATCATAACTTAAATAATAATGAAAATAATTCCCAAGACATAAATACCAATGAAACAGACGAACAGTTTCAATACTATTATGATAGTGACTCCTCTATTCTCGATGTTGAGGGTGATCCTATTAATATAGAATTGGAACTTGTTGAATATAGTAATTAGGTTGTTAAGCCTAAGTTAATGTCCCAAGGCTACCAAGAGGGGGGAGGGTGAATTGGTAGTTTAAAAATTTTAAACCCTCTTTGAAGATTAAGTTGAACCGAAATGAAAATTTTTCTTTTAAAGTTTTTCTAGAAAATATTTTTCAACCACAGAGTTGTTCAAAATTAAAATAAAATGCGGAAACATAAAAAAACTGTAAATGACACCAGATTTATAGTGGTTCGGTCTATAACCAGACCTACATCCACTCCTTAGAGGCACCCTCTGAGTATTGCACTAAAACCAATAGTGACTCTCCTTTTGCACCCACAGCAAGGCGGAGAAGCCTTTACAAAACACTCTTTTCACTACTACCCGGTGCGGCAGAGAACCGTCATCCTTTTACACAATCCCCAGTGCTGGCAGAGAACCGTCGTCCTTTTACACAATCCCCAGTGTTGGTAGAGAACCGTCCGTCCTTTCACACTCTCCTAGTGTGGGCAGAGAACCATCCGTCCTTTCACACTCTCCTAGTGTGGGCAGAGAACCCTTTCGTCCTTTCACACTCTCCTAGTGTGGGCAGAGAACCCTTCCATTCTTTCACACTCTCCTAGTGTGAGCAGAGAACCCTTCCGGCTGTTCACACTCTCCAAGTGTAGGAAGCGATCCTTTCGGCTATTCACACTCTCCAAGTGTCGGCAGCGAACCGGATCTCCTTGACTGATCTTCTCACAAGAAATCTAGAAGGAAGAAAGAAAAGAGTGAAGTAATCCCAATTCACAAGTAGAGATTCTTACATTTGAACTCCAAGTGAAGCCTTCACGCTCCAATAGTAGGAATCCTCCTTTGAATGCACTCTTCCACTCTCTCCTTAGCTATTCTCTCAAGAGGCACAAAGATCAAATGACAAAAAGATTGGGAGGCAGTCTAATTTGGACTATATATACAAAAGATAAGAAAAACAGCCCAAAAACTGCAAGTTTTCAATTCTGTACGCAGAGGATCGTTCCGTACGATCGTGGATCGTCCAGGACAATTTTACTTAAATGCTTTGAAACGACCTTATTTGTATATGTGTATGAAATGTATTCGTACAACTGATCGTCCCGTACGAACTAAGTTTTTCTGGTACGAATGGTTATTACAAGGTCGGTCTAGAAAACTGCTGAAAACCGTTCTAAGTCGGTTAATCGTCTGGACGAAAATTGGTTCGTCTGTATGAAATTTTTATAGAGAGCAGATCGTTTTCTGACGATAATTAATTTCGTCTAGACGAAAATTTTACAAAGACCAGATCGTCTTAGATGATAATTAATTTCGTTTGGACGAAATTTTTACAGAGAGCAGATCGTTTTCTGACGATAATTAATTTCGTCTGGATGAAAATTTTACAGAGACCAGATCGTCCTGGATGATAATTAATTTCATCCTGGACGAATAGGACTTAGAAAATTTTTTCAAGACAGTTCCTATTCGTTCTATGTGCTCAATAGGAGATAACTAACTGATCGTCCCGTATGAACGGATATCATCCAGTACGATCAGTATAAAATTTTTATGATCTCCTTATGTGAGTGTGTATGTTTTTATTTACTCAATTACAATCACTCCCTTTCAAATTTAATTCAAAGAAAAATACAAGCTTCAAAAATACAAAGTATCTCATGTTGAATTTGATTTGAAGTTTTCGTAGTCTGGAGTTTGATTTTCCTGAAATGTTAGTACACACAAGAGCAAATACAAATCTTCTAAAATTGTTAGGAGATAACTACACATTTGAACAATAATGTTTTGAATCATCAAAACTATACAAGTTGCAAAAATATAAAGCATGCAAATAGCAACTATTTTAACAATCTCCCCATTTTTTATGATGGCAAAATAATTATTATTTGTATGATTTCAATTTAAACAAATCTTCTAAACTCCTCCTGAATTGATGAATACATGAAAATAAGGAGGCATTTTGAACCAAAGAACAAAATTTTTATTTTTTAAAATTTTTTTTTAACAAAATTACAAAGTTAAACACAAAACCAAAATGCAAACAAAACAATTAAAATAAAACAAAACATACAAACACAATAATTTCTCCCCCTTTTTGACAATAACAAAAAGTGAAGAAGAAATAGACAAGAAATGTAAGTAATTGTATGAAATTCATTTGAAAATTTAATCTAAATGGTGATTGTGATAAGTTATGCAATCTAAAACTAATAGCATTAGGTTAATCATAGAAATTCATAAAATTTAAGAAGTGATATAACATTGTAAGTAAGAAGAATTTATCAAAGACATGATTCAATTTAGACATTCGAATATAGAAAATCATTATAAGAGAGATGTATAAAAATTCTATATTTCAAAGTTTAATAGAATATAAATGAACATAAAATCAATTTGAATTAAGAGATTGAAAGAATTTGGAAAGAAGAGAATTACCACATGTGGCGCTTTGCGCATCTTTTTCAAATTTTTGGGCACATTTTTGTGCATCTTTTGACATTGGGCTAATTTTGTGCCTCTTTTTTATATTTGTGAAGCTTTGCGAATTCCTTTTGATTTTTGTACTCTTTGTAAAATTTTCAAGAGTAATTGAGACCAAATCTTTCCAAAATCAATAATCTAAAATTTTAAATATTTCTAAGTGCATAAATATCACTTGAGCATAGAAATATTAAATAAAAAAACATCTATATTGCAATAATAATATTAACTTTTATGTAGTCTAAATGAATAGATATGAATTTAAAAGTTCTAATTATAATAAGTTATAAACAACTTTTAAATTTAGAAAGACTAGATTTTCTAATGTAATTAATCTCAAATTATAATCTAATTTAAGAACACTTAAGATTAAATAAGACTAATGAAATTCATAAAAATTAACCACATTCCAAAAACAAACCAAATTTGAATCAAGTACAACAAGCATTGATATTAATGAAAAGGATTACATATTCTTTTCATAATATTAAAAATAACTAAGAAAAAAAAAATACACTGAACTTTTTAATAAAGACAAACTAAAACAATCACAAAAAAAATAAACACTAACACAACAAAACATTTAAAACAAAACACTAGTACAACAAACACAAAGAAATTCTTCTCTCATTTTCTATTCTTCTTCTGGAGGAGGAAGAATGCCACTAAAAAGATTGAAGTAGGAGGCCATCATCATAACATTGATATTGATTTCATGAACTTCATTTCTGATAATATCAATGTCCTGTTGCTGCTGCAGGAGTTGAGCATCAATTTGATCAAATTTTTTATCAACATGAGTCTCAAGTCTGTCAAATTTTTCAATCAAATTCTGATAATCTGATTGAGGTGCAGAAGTTTGCTCTCATTCTTCTTCTTCTTTAGAAGCAATGGCATGTGCTTTCCCTTTTTCTTCCTTGAAAATTGCTCTGAAAGAAGCATCATTATAGTATACTAGCACTTCGTATTCATCATCAGGATACACTAAGTTGTATTTCTTTTCTAAAATATATGTAACTAAGTGTCCTAATGAGATGTTCCTTTTTCTCTTCTGCTCTGCATGTCCTATTTCTGAAAGCCCATAGAGATGATCTATGATAAGTTGGGCTTCGTCGATAGGCTTACAATCCATAATCAAAAAGGTTAGAACAGAAAGAAGAGGAGTAATATTGATTCTATCACCAGCTTAGGGAATGATTGAAGATCAAAGAATATGCTGGATGATTCGAGCATTTCTGGTCATTCCTGAAACTCTAGCAACATGATATGTTAGGCCAATTTCTCTAATCACCCTATTGACTTGATACCATTCGAATTTGTTTTCACTCATTAGGGTGTGGGCTCTATATCCTTCCGTTCTTAAGCTCAGAAAAGTACCTAAGTCGTGCTTGGTGATTTCAACTTTTTGTTTAAAAACAAAAGAACTTATGCAGGAGTGGTCGGAATTAAAACTCATGTTGGCTAGAAAGTAGAGAAAGGTTTGTTTGTTGTAAAGGTGAACGAGAGAAAGAATGAATTGAAACTGGGTGGAGGCAAAAAGGTGCATTACCTTAAAGTTTATCTCGTCTTGAATCAGAATGCGAGAGGGAGTTATTTTGGAAGAGGAAAACCGAGGAAAAGATTCATCATTTACTTTTGACAGGAAGTTTTCAGAGTTATTCCTGCGAGGTTTCTTTGCCAACATTTATTGTCTTTTGCTTGAGGAGGCCATTATCGATTTAAGGTCGAAAGAGATTGAAAGTGAAGTTTGAAGATGTGATTGTTGAGTTAGAAAGCCTTCATATTTAAAGAAAAACGATACGTTCGTCCTGGACGAAAACAGTTCATCCTGGACAAAAATAATCGTTCGTCTGGACGAAAAAAGTTCGTACCGACGAACCAAATCGTCCAGAATGAAATGATTTTTCATAATCAACACAATTTATGATGCGTCCTTTCGTACAGACTTTTGACTTGACCGATCGTACAGACGAAAAAAAATTTCGTACAGACGATCAAAAGTTAATTCGTTTTAATGTTAGTTGAAAACCGTCCCCTATGATGAAACAACGTCTGTTCGTCAGGACGAACAAAAAGTTCGTACGGACGAACTTCACATTTAAAACTACCTTATCCACTCAACCGCTGCATTCAAACGTCCCGACGTTTGAGAAAATAAATATTTTGTCCTGGACGATCATTAGATCGTACAAACGAACTACATTAAAAACTGCTCTCAAAATATTTCATATCATGCAAACTGAATTTAACACACATCGTCCAGTACAAAAATTTCGTCCCGGACGATTTCCACACATTTTTGGATTTTTGAATTTTAAAGAAGAAAAAAAAAACAAAACATTCAAAACATCGAAAACAAAGACAAAACCACAGAATAAAAACACAAAAAAAAATCATAAAATTCAAAACAAAATTCAAAGACAAATAAACTAAGAAAAAACATAAATATCAATGTTACAAAAACTTTTTTATTTAAGCATTGAAATCAATAACACCAAGCCTTGTTCTTAATGTACTGAAGGTATCAAAGGCTAAAGGTTTTGTAAAAATGTCTGCAAGTTGATTTTCAGTTGAAACATGTGTGAGTTCAATTTCTCCTTTGGATACATGATTCCTTATGAAATGATGCCTTATGTCAATGTGTTTGGTTCTAGAATGTTGAATAGGATTTTTGGAAATGCAAATAGCACTTGTATTATCACAATAAATTGGAATAGTGCCTATAATTAATCCTAAATCAATCAACTATTGTTTTAACCAAAGTACTTGTGCCACACAACTTCCTAATGCAATGTATTCTGCTTCTGCAGTAGATAGTGCCATTGAATTTTGTTTTCTACTAGACCATGAAACTATTGAATTTCCAATAAATTGATATGTTCCAGAAGTACTTTTCCTATCCACTCTACAGCCTGCAAAGTCAGAATCTGAGTAACCAATAATTTCAAATGAAGAGCTAAACTTAGGATACCAAATCCCTAAGTTTTGAGTTCCTAGTAAATATCTTAAAATCCTTTTCACTGCTGTCAAATGTGATTCTTTTGGATCTGATTGAAATCTAGCACATAAGCAAACACTGAACATAATATCTGGTCGGCTAGCAGTCAAGTAAAGTAAAGATCCAATTATCCCTCTAAATTTCTTTTGATTAATAGATTTTCCCTTAAGGTCCTTATCCAACTGAACTGAGGAACTCATTGGTGTACTAACAGGTTTAGCATTGTCCATTTCATATTTTTTGAGGATGTCCTTAATATATTTAGTTTGACTAAGAAATGTACCTTCCTCAAGTTGCTTAATGCTAAATCCTAGAAAGTAATTTAAATCTCCCATTAGACTCATTTCAAATTCACTATTCATCGTTTTAGAAACATCATCACAAATATTTTTATTTGAAGATCCAAAGATGATGTCATCCACATAAATTTGAACAATAAGTATATCCTTTACAATTTTCCTTAAAAAGAGAGTTGTATCCACACTTCCTTTTTCAAAAGATCTTTTAAGTAGGAAGGTGCTCAACCTCTCATACAAAGCCCTAGGTGCCTGTTTCAATCCATATAATGCCTTTTTTAACTTGAAAACATGATTTGAAAATTTAGAATTTTCAAAACCTGGAGGTTGTTCTACAAAAACATCTTCCTCAATTACCCCATTTAAAAAGGCACTTTTGACATCCATTTGAAACAATTTAAAACCTTTAAAGCAGGCAAAGGCTAGTAAACCCCTAATTGCTTCAAGTCTAGCTACAGGGGCAAAAGTTTCCTCAAAATCAATTCCTTCAATTTGAATATACCCCTTAGCAACTAATCTAGCCTTATTTCTAATGACTACTTCTGAGTCATTCATTTTATTTTTTAACACCCACTTGGTTCCAACAACACTTTGATCTTTTGGTCTTGTAGTTAATTCCCAAACTTTATTTCTTACAAATTGATTTAACTCTTCTTGCATGGCCAATATCCAAAATTCATCAGAAAGTGCTTGATCAATGTTAGTGGGTTCAATAGTTGAAATAAAGGCTGAATGATTGACTTCCTTTGCTTAATCCACGCCTAGTTCTAACACCCTCACTTGGTTCACCTATAATCAGTTTTTTGGGTGGTTTTTAGAAAATCTCAAATCTCTAGGCAAAGGGTTTTCTCTTTCCAAATTTTCTTCCACATTTTCTTCCAAATTTAATCTATCAATCTTTTGGGAGTTTTCTTCAATTTCTTCTTCAACAACATTTGACTCTTCCAAATTTCCACTTTCATTAAATACAACATGTGTGGTTTCTTCAATGACTAAAATTCTTTTGTTGAATACCCTATAAGATTTCCCAACACTTGAATATCCAACAAAAACTCCTTCATCTGATTTTGGATCAAATTTTCCTAAGGCATATTTTCCATTATTATGTATGAACACCTTGCAACCAAATACATGCAAATGAGACAAATTAGGTATTCTACCTTTTAGCAACTCATAGGGTATTTTATTCAAATTTGAACTCACATTCACCCTATTCAGAACATAGCATGCAGTGCTAACCGCCTCAGCCCAAAAATATCTAGGAAGCGAGTATTCTGCCAATATTGCTCGGGCGGCTTCTATTAATGTTCTGTTTTTCCCCTTCAACTACCCCATTTTGCTAAGGGGTTCTAGGTGCAGAAAAATTGTGATCAATCCCTTTTTCTTTACAGAAGTTTTCAAATCTTTCATTTTTAAATTCTCCTCCATGATCACTTTGTATATAAATTATTTCACTCCCTAGTTTCCTTTGAATCCAAGTAGAAAAATTTCTGAATTCCTCAAATGATTCACTCTTATGAAAAAGAAATCTAACCCAAGTGAATCTTGAGAAATCATCCACTATAACAAATCTGTATACCTTCCCTCCTAGACTTACAGTGCCTACAGGTCCAAAAAGATCCATGTGTAGAATTTCTAAAGGTTTACTGGTCCTAAGATCTTTATTGGACTTAAAAGAGGACTTCACTTGTTTTCCTAATTGACATGTATCACGAAGGTGGTCCTTAGTAAAGTCTAGTTTTGGTATACCTCTCACTAAGTTCTTTTGGGTAATTCTCCTAAGGTTTTTCATACTAGAATGACAAAGTCTCCTATGCCAAAGCCATGATTCATCAGAAACAGTTTTCAAACAAAAAACAGTAGGAGATTGAATACAATTTAAATCTAGCATGTAGACATTGTTTACCCTTTTTCCATTTAAAACAATTTTCCCATTTAGGCTTATTATGCAGCTAGTAGGTAAAAATTTTATATTATAGCCCTTATCACATAGCTGACTTATGCTTAACAATTATGTTTTAAGCCTTCAACAATAACACATTGTCTATGAAAAAGTTTTTCAAATTTCCAATCATACCTGATCCAACCACTTTCTTTGTGGTATTATCTCCAAGTGTAACCTTGCCTCCATTCCTGGCTTCCAGCGTTATGAATTGAGCAGTATCTCCAGTCATATGCTTTGAACATCCGCTGTCCAGGTACCATATACCCTCACGAGGTCTTGTGTGAGAGCATACCTGCAAAATTCTCAAATGTTAGACCTGGGAACCCAAACAAGTTTGGGTTCACCTTTATGAAATTTATAATCAGATGCATGTATGATATGTCTAGGTTTATGCATCTTAGTTCTCCACACCAAATTAGTGTTCATCTTTAAAGTACAGGTGTGAGATATATGTCCCAAAAATCCACAATTATTATATTTAACATTAGGAAAAATATTCCTATGTTTTCTTTCATATGATTGTCTTCTAAGGGATTTCATGAATTTAGGATAATATTTAGGATTTGTAAAATCTTCAAGTTTAGGGGGGTTCCTATTATCCTCGAGAGCTCTTATTGTGAGTTTGTAAAATGAATTCATATCTTCCAAGATTCGATTGGTATAATTGATTCTATATGTCTTGCTCTCAGATTCATCCTTAAAATTCTTAAATTCTTTTTCAAGTTAAGCATAGGATGATTTTAAATTCTCAAAATTTTTATTCAAGTCATTATATTCATCAAGTAGTTCCATATGGTTGTTATCTATTAAAGCATGATCTTTCCTAAGGATTTCGTATTCCTTATTAAGCTCTTCCAATTCTAAACCTAAACTAGCATGCATCTTTTTCATTTTTCTATATGCATCATGCATGTGTTCAGAAACTTCAAATAATTCATCATAGGTTAAATCACATACCTCTTCTTGATCTGATTGTTCAACATTTTCTGCCATCAAGCAAAGGTTGGTGACTTCTTCTCCTTTTTCAATCTCAGAAAGCTCTTTGAAACTTCTTCTTGCCCTTCTTTACCATTGGTTTCTCCTCTACCTTCTCCTTGCTAGGAGTGGCTTTGAGTTTTGGACAATCAGTCTTTATATGACCTGGTTTCTTGCATTCATAACAAATCACTTCATTAGAAACCTTGTCTTTTCTATTATAATTACCTCTATGCCATTGCTGGCGTCTCTTCTGCTTCCTCTTTAAAAAGCTTCTGAATTGTCTAGTCATCAATGCAATATCGTCTTCATCCTCAAGTTGTGAGTGTTCACTCTCTGACTCTTCCACATTTAGTGCAATATTCTTGTCCTTTCGTGGTTCACCTACATTAATCTTTCTTTGACTTACTCCTTGCTCATAAGCAATGAGTGAACCAAGAAGATTGACAATAGAATAAATGTTCAGATCTTTAGACTCTGTAATTGCAATAATTTTAGCATCATAAGCAGTAGGTAAACAACGAAGAATCTTATTGACCATTTCAGCATTAGTTAATTCCCTACCAAGTGCATGCAAAGAAGTGACAATTTGAGTGAATCTTGTGTACATGTTTGAAATAGATTCATTAGGTTTCATGCGAAACAATTCATAGTCATGTAACAAGATATTGAGTCTTGATTGCTTAACCTCATTTGTCCCTTCATAAGTTATACAAAGTCTATCCCATATGTCCTTTCCACTTTTGCAAGTGGAAACTCGCATGTAGTCTTCAGATTTTAAAGCACAAAAGAAACTATTTAAACATTTGGCATTTAATTATGCTAAGTCACATTCTTTTATAGTCCAATCTGCATAAGGTGTTTCTACCCTAACTCCATCAACTAATCTAGTTGGTTTTGTGTAACCTTCCTGGACTAGCATCCACATGCGATAATCAAGTGACTGTAAGAAAGTAGACATGCGTGTTTTCCAAAAATCAAAAGGAATATTGTCAAACATGTTGAGTCTAGTAATTAGGTTGTTAAGCCTAAGTAAATGTCCCACGGCTACCAAGAGGGGGGTGAATTGGTAGTTTTAAAATTTTAAACCCTCTTAATGATAAAGTTGAACCGTTATAAAATTTTCTTTTAAAGTTTGTAGAAAAATGTTTTTCAACCACAGAGTTGTTAAAACTGAAATTTAAAATGCGGAAACGTAAAAGCAATAAAGTAAATGACACCAGATTTATAGTGGTTCGGTCTATAACCAGACCTACATCCACTCCTCAGAGGCACCCTCTGAGTATTGCACTAATACCACAAAGTGACTCTCCTTTAGCACCCACAGCAAGGCGGAGAAGCCTGTACAAAACACTCTTTTCACCACTCCCCGGTGCGGCAGAGAACCGTCGTCCTTTTACACAATCCACAGTGCTGGCAGAGAACCGTCGTCCTTTCACACTCTCCTAGTGTGGGCAGAGAACCCTACGGCTGTTCACACTTTCCAAGTGTAGGCAGAGAACCTCCTTCCTTTTACACTCTCCTAGTGTAGGCAGAGAACCCACGTCTGTTCACACTCTCCAAGTGTAGGCAGAGAACCTCCTTCCTTTTACACTCTCCTAGTGTAGGCAGAGAACCCACGTCTGTTCACACTCTCCAAGTGTCGGCAGAGAACCGGACCTTCTTGAATGATCTTCTCACAAGAATCTAGAAGGAAGAAAGAAAAGAGTGAAGAAATCCAATTTCACAAGTAGAGATTCTTACCTTAGCAATCCAAGTGAAGCCTTCTCGCTCCAATGGTAGGAATCCTCCTTTGAATGCTCTCTTCCACTCTCCCCTTGGCTATTCTCTCAATAGGCACGAAGATCAAATGACAAAAAGATTGGGTGGCAGTCTAATTTGGACTATTTATACAAAAGACAAGAAAAACCGCCCAAAAACTGCAAATTTCCAATTCTGTACGCAGTGGATCGTCCCGTACAATCCTGGATCGTCCTGGACGATTTTACTTAAATGATCTGAAACGACCCAATTTGTATATGTGTACGAAATGACTTCGTACAGCTGATCGTCCTGTACGAACTAGGTTCGTCCAGTACGAACGGTTATTACAAGGTCGGTTCTAGAAACTGCTGAAAACTGTCCTAAGTCGGTTTATCGTTTGGACGAAAATATGTTCGTCTGGACGAAAATTTTCCAGAGAGCCGATCGTCCAGGACGATTATTTATTTCGTCTGGACAAAAATTTTCCAGAGGATCAATCGCCGGGGACGATAATTTGGTTTCGTCTGGACGAAAATTTTCCAGAGAGCTGTTCGTCCGGTACGATATTTATTTTCGTCTGGACGAAATTTTTCCAGAGGACTGGTCGCCCAGTACGATGGTAAAATTCGTCTGGACGAAATTTTACAGAGAACCCATCGTCCGGACGATATTAAAATTCGTCCTGGACGAATAGGACTTAGAAAAATTTTCCAAAGCAAGTTCCTATTCGTTCCAAATGCTCTATAGGAGATAACTGACAGATCGTCCAGTACGATAAATATCGTCCTGTACGATCAGTATAGAATTTTAAGATCTCCTTATTTGTGTGTGTAAGATTTTATTCACTCAATTACAATCACTCCCTTTCAAAATTAATTCAGAGAAAAGACAAACTTCAAATAAACAAAATATCATATGTTGAATTTGATTTGAAGTTTTCGTAGTCTGGAGTCTGATTTTCCTGAAATGTTAGTACACACAAGAGCAAGTGCAAATCTTCTAAAATTGTTAGGAGATAACTATACATCTGAACAATAATGTTTGGAATCATCAAAACTACATAAGTTGCACAAATATAAATCATTCAAATAGCAACTATTCAAACAATCTCCCCCTTTTTGATGATGGCAAAACAATTATTATTAGTATGGTTTCCAGTTAAAACAAATCTCTTATCTCCTAAACTCCCCCTGAATTTATGAGTACATTAGAATAAGGAGGCATTAAAGAACAATATTTTTGTTTTTCAAAAATTTTTAACAGAAAAACACAAATCACAAATCACAAAAACACAAACACAAACATAATAATTTCTCCCCCTTTTTGACAGCAACAAAAAGTGAAGAAGAAAAAGACAAGAAATGTAAATAATAATATGAAATTCATTGTTAAAATTTAATCTAAATTGTGATTTGACATAGGGTATGCAATTTTAAACTAAAGATATTAGGTCAATCATAGAAATTCATAAAATTTATGAAATGATATAACATTGTAAGTAAGAAGAATTTATCAAAGACATGATTCAATTTAGACATTTTGATTATTGAAAATCATTACAAGTGAGATGTAAAAAAAATTCTATATTTCAAAGTTCAATAGAATATAAATGAACAGTAGATCAACTTGAATTAAGAGATTAAACGAATTTGGAAAGAAGAGAATTACCTCATGTGGTGCTTTGCACATCTTTTCAAAGTTTTTGAGCACATTTTTGTGCATTTGTCTTTGGTTGGGCTTATTTTGTGCCTCTTTTTCACTTTGCAAATTTTTGCGAATCCCTTTTGATTTTTGTACATTTGTACAATTTTCAAGAGTAATTTGACCAATTCTTTCCAAAATCTATAATCTAACATTTCAAATATTTCTAGGTGCATAAATATCATTTGAGCATAGAAATACAAAATAAGAAAATATCAAAATTGCAATGACAATATTAATTTTATGTAGTCTAAATGAATAGACATGAATTTAAAAAAATTCTAATTACAACAAGTTATAAACAAATTATAAATTTAGAAAGTCTAGATTTTCTAATATAGATAATCTCACATTACAATCGAATTTAAGCACAATGTAGATTAAAAACAACATTAATGAAATTCATAAAGATTAGCCACATTTCAAAACAAATCTAAAACAAACAAACTTTCATTGATAAAAAAAATTACATAAAAACATTGAACTTAAACAAAAACATAATAACTATCACAATAACACATAAAAAAAAGCAAAAAATACAACAGACACACATAAAAAAAAAACTTCTACTGTTCTGGAGGAGGAGGAGGAGGAATGCCGCCAAAGAGGTTGAAGTAGGAGGCCATCAACATTACATTGGTATTTATTTCATGAACTTCATCTCTAATATTACCAATGTCATGTTGCTGCTGCGTAAGATGAGCATCAAATTGATCAAACCTTTGATCAATGTGAGTCTCTAGTCTATCAAATCTCTCAATCAGATTCTGGTAATCTGATTGAGAAGCAGAAGCTTGCACTCCTTCTTCTTCTTCTTAAGCACTGCCATGTGCTTTTTCTTTTTCTTTTTCCTCCTTGAAGAGCAGTCTGAATGATGCATCGTTGTAGTAAACTGGCTCTTCATATTCCTCATCAGGATGCACTATATTGTACTTTTTCTCCAAAATATAAGTAATCAAGTGCCCTAAAGAAATATTCTTCTTCCTCTTCTTATCAGAATGTCCTATTTCTGAAAGCCCATAGATATGATCTAGGATGAGTTGGGCTTCATCAATAGGTTGTCTTTTCATGATTAAAAAAGTTAGACAAGAAAGGAGAGGAGTAATGTTAATCCTATCACCAGCTTTAGGAATAATTGAGGATCTAAGGATATGCTGGATGATTCGGGCATCTTGGGTCATACCGGCCACTCTAGCAACATGATTGTCAATTGCATTTTCTCTAATTACCCTATTGATTTCAAACCATTGGAAGGTGTTTTCTGACATTAGGGTGTGGGCTCTATATCCTTCAGTTCTTAAGTTTAAAAATGCACCAAGGTCGTGCTTGGTGATCTCAACTTTTTTCTTAAAAACAAAAGAACTAATGATAGAGTGGTCAGAATTGAAACTCATGTTGGCTAGGAAGTAATGGTAGGTTTGCTTATTGTAGAGGTGGACAAGAGAAAGAATGAAATGAAATTGGGTTGAGGCGAAGAGGTGTAATACCCGAAATTTCAACTCCGTTTGGATAAGAATGCGAGACGGAGTGATTTTTGCAGATGCAAAACGAGGAAAAGATTCCTCATTTGCTTTGGAAAGGAAGTTGTCTGGGGCATTCCTGTTAGGTTTCTTCACCAAAACTTTTTGTCTTTTGCTAGAGGAGGCCATAGTTGATTTGATGTAGAAAGGGATTGAAAAAGATGTTTGAAAGTGTGATTGTCAAGTTTGAAAGCCTTCATATTTAAAGAAAAACGATACGTTCGTCCTGGACGAAAATATTCGTCCTGGACGAAAAATTATCGTTCGTCTGGACGAAGTAATTTCGTACAGACGATCCAATTCGTCCAAAATGTAACGGCTTTTCGTATTCAACACAACTTACGATGCGTCCCTTCGTACAGGCTTTTTGACTTGACCGATCGTACATACGAAAAAATTTCGTACAGACGATCGAAAAAGCGTTTCGTTTTAATGACTCTTGAAAACCGTCCCCTACAATGAACGACACATGTTCGTACAGACGAAAAAAATTTCGTACAGACGAAGTTCGTATTAAAAACTGTCTTATCCACTCAACCGCTGCATTCAATCGTCCCGACGTTTGAGAAAAAGAAAAAATTCGTACTGGACGATCACAGATCGTACAGACGATCCAATAAAAAACTGCTCTCAAAACGGTTTAAATTCGCGCAAACTGTTTCTTAACACATCGTCCCGTACGAAAATATTTCGTCCTGGACGATTTCCTCCAAAAAAAAATTTTTGATTTTAAATTTTTTAATTTAACAAAATCAACAAAAACAATCAACAACACAGAAAACATAAGACAAAAATCATAAATCCAAAAACAATTCATTCAAAAACACACAAAATTCACAAAATCACAAAAACAAAACACAACAAGTATCAATGTTGCAAAGACATTTTGGTTAAGCATTCAAATCAATAACACCAAGCCTTGTTCTTAAAGTACTGAAGGTATCAAAGGCTAAAGGTTTTGTAAAAATGTCTGCAAGTTGATTTTCAGTTGAAACATGTATGAGTTCAATTTCTCCTTTGGATACATGATCCCTTATGAAATGATGCCTTATATCAATGTGTTTGGTTCTAGAATGTTGAATAGGATTTTTGGAAATGCAAATAGCACTAGTATTGTCACAATAAATTGGAATAGTGCCTATAGTTAATCCTAAGTCAATCAACTGTTGTTTTAACCAAAGTACTTGTGCCACACAACTTCCTAATGCAATGTATTCTGCTTCTGCAGTAGATAGTGCCACTGAATTTTGTTTTCTACTAGACCATGAAACTAATGAATTTCCAATGAATTGACATGTTCCAGAAGTGCTTTTCCTATCCACTCTACAGCCTGCAAAGTCAGAATCTGAGTAACCAATAATTTCAAATGAAGAGCTAAACTTAGGATACCAAATTCCTAAGTTTTGAGTTCCTAGTAGATATCTTAAAATCCTTTTCACTGCTGTCAAATGTGATTCTTTTGGATCTGATTGAAATCTAGCACATAAGCAAACACTAAACATAATATCTGGTCGGCTAGCAGTCAAGTAAAGTAAAGATCCAATTATCCCTCTAAATTTCTTTTGATCAACAGATTTTCCCTTAAGGTCTTTATCCAACTGAACTGAAGAACTCATTGGTGTACTAACAGGTTTAGCATTGTCCATTTCATATTTTTTGAGGATGTCCTTAATATATTTGGTTTGACTAAGAAAAGTACCTTCCTCAAGTTGCTTAATGCTAAATCCTAGAAAGTAATTTAAATCTCCCATTAGACTCATTTCAAATTCACTACTCATTGTTTTAGAAAAATCATCACAAAGATGTTTATTTGAAGATCCAAAGATGATGTCATCCACATAAATTTGAACAATAAGTATATCCTTTCCAATTTTCCTTAAAAAGAGAGTTGTATCCACACTTCCTTTTTCAAAAGATCTTTCAAGTAGGAAGGTGCTTAACCTCTCATACCAAGCCCTAGGTGCCTGTTTCAATCCATATAATGCCTTTTTTAATTTGAAAACATGATTTGGAAATTTAGAATTTTCAAAACCTGGAGGTTGTTCTACAAAAACATCTTCTTCAATTACTCCATTTAAAAAGGCACTTTTGACATCCATTTGAAACAATTTAAAACCTTTAAAACAGGCAAAGGCTAGTAAAACCCTAATTGCTTCAAGTCTAGCTACAGGGGCAAAAGTTTCCTCAAAATCAATTCCTTCAATTTGATTATACCCCTTAGCTACTAATCTAGCCTTATTTCTAATGACTACTCCTGAGTCATTCATTTTATTTTTGAACACCCACTTGGTTCCAACAACACTTTGATCTTTTGGCCTTGTAGTTAGTTCCCAAACTTTATTTCTTACAAATTGATTCAACTCTTCTTGCATGGCCAATATCCAAAATTCATCTGAAAGTGCTTGATCAATGTTAGTGGGTTCAACAGTTGAAATAAAGGCTGAATGATTGACTTCCTTGTTTAATCCACGCCTAGTTCTAACACCCTCACTTGGTTCACCTATGATTAATTCCTTTGGGTGGTTTTTAGAAAATCTCAAATCTCTAGGCAAAGGGTCTTCTCTTTCTAAATTTTCTTCCACATTTTCTTCCAAATTTAATCTATCAATCTTTTGGGAGTTTTCTTCAATTTCTTCTTCAACAACTTTTGGCTCTTCCATGTTTCCATTTTCATCAAAAACAACATGTGTGGTTTCTTCAATGACTAAAGTTCTTTTGTTGAATACTCTATAAGATTTTCCAACACTTGAATATCCAACAAAAATTCCTTCATCTGATTTTGGATCAAATTTTCCTAAGGCAGATTTTCCATTATTATGTATGAACACCTTGCAACCAAATACATGCAAATGAGACAAATTTGGTGTTCTTCCTTTTAGCAACTCATAGGGTGTTTTATTCAAATTTGATCTCACATTCACCCTATTCAGAACATAGCATGCAGTGCTAACCGCCTCAGCCCAAAAATATCTAGGAAGCGAGTATTCTGCTAACATTGCTCGGGCGGCTTCTATTAATGTTCTGTTCTTTCTTTCAACTACTCCATTTTGTTGAGGAGTTCTAGGTGCAGAAAAATTGTGATCAATCCCTTTTTCTTTACAGAAATCTTCAAATCTTTCATTTTCAAATTCTCCTCCATGATCACTTTGTATAGAAATTATTTCACATCCTAGTTTTCTTTGTATCCAAGTTGAAAAATTTCTGAATTCCTCAAATGATTCACTCTTATGAAAAAGAAATTTAACCCAGGTGAATCTTGAAAAATCATCTACTATAACAAATCCATATACCTTTCCTCCTAGACTAACAGTGCTTACTGGTCCAAAAAGATCCATGTGTAGAATTTCTAAAGGTTTACTGGTCCTAAGATCTTTAATGGACTTAAAAGAGGACTTCACTTGTTTTCTAATTGACATGCATCACACAGATGGTCCTTAGTAAAGTCTAGTTTAGGTATTCCTCTCACCAAATTCTTTTGGGTAATTTTTCTAAGATTTTTCATACTAGAATGACAAAGTCTCCTATGCCAAAGCCATGATTCATCAGAAACAGTTTTCAAACAAAAAGCAGTAGGAGATTGAATACAATTTAAATCTAGCATGTAGACATTGTTCACCCTTTTTCCATTTAAAACAATTTTCCCATTTAGGCTAATTATGCAGCTAGTAGGTAAAAATTTTACATTATAGCCCTTATCACATAGCTGACTTATGCTAAGCAAATTATGTTTCAAGCCTTCAACTAATAAAACATTATCTATGAAAAAGTTTTTCAAATTTCCAATCATACCTGATCCAACCACTTTCTTTGTGGTATTATCTCCAAGTGTAACCTTGCCTCCACTCCTGGCTTCCAGCGTTATGAATTGAGCAGTATCTCCAGTCATGTGCTTAGAACATCCGCTGTCCAGGTACCATATACTCTCACGAGGTCTTGTGTGAGAGTATACCTGCAAAATTCTCAAATGTTAGACCTGGGAACCCAAACTAGTTTGGGTTCACCTTTATGAAATTTATAATCAGATGCATGTGTGATATGTCTAGGTTTATGCATCTTAGTTCTCCACACCAAATTAGGTTTCATCTTTAAAGTGCAGGTGTGAGATATATGTCCCAAAAATCCACAATTGTTACATTTAACATTAGGAAAAATATTCCTATGTTTTCTCTCATATGATTGTCTTCTAAGGGATTTCATGAATTTAGGATAATATTTAGGATTTGTAAAATCTTCAAGTTTAGGGGGGTTCCTATTATCCTCGAGAGCTCTTATAGTAAGTTTGTAAAATGAATTCATTTCCTCCAAGATTCGATTTGTATAATTGACTCTATATGTCTTGTGCTCAGATTCATCCTTAAATTTCTCAAATTCTTTTTCAAGTTCAGCATAGGATGATTTTAAATTCTCAAAATTTTTATTCAAGTCATCATATTCATCAAGTAGTTTCATGTGGTTGCTATCAATTAAAGCATGATCTTTCCTAAGGATTTCGTGTTCCTTATTAAGCTCTTCCAATTCTAAAACTAAACTAGCATGCATCTTTTTCATTTTCCTATATGCATCATGCATGTGTTCAGAAACTTCAAACAATTCATTATAAGTTAAATCACATACCTCTTCTTGATCTGATTGTTCAGCTTTATCTGCCATCAAGCAAAGGTTGGTGACTTCTTCTTCTTTTTCAGTCTCAGATGAGTCTGAAGCTGAGTCCGCCCAAAAAGCCTTTTGAAACTTCTTCTTGCCCTTCTTTACCATTGGTTTCTCCTCTACCTTCTCCTTGCTAGGAGAGGCTTTGAGTTTTGGACAATCAGTCTTTATATGACCTGGTTTCCTGCATTCATAACAAATCACTTCATTAGAAACCTTGCCATTTCTGTTATACTTACCTCTATTCCATTGCTGGCGTCTCTTCTGCTTCCTCTTTAAAAAGCTTTTGAATTGTCTAGTCATCAGTGCTATATCATCTTCATCCTCAGGTTGTGAGTGTTCACTTTCTGACTCTTCCACATTTAGTGCAATATTCTTGTCCTTTCTTGGTTCACCTGCATCAATCTTTCTTTGACTTACTCCTTGCTCGTAAGCAATGAGTGAACCAAGAAGATTGTCAATAGAATAAATGTTCAGATCTTTTGACTCTGTAATTGCAGTAATTTTAGCATCGTATGCAGTAGGTAAACAACGAAGAATCTTATTAACCATTTCAGCATTAGTTAATTCCCTACCAAGTGCATGCAAAGAGGTGACAATTTGAGTGAATCTTGTGTACATGTCAGATATAGATTCATTAGGTTTCATGCGAAATAATTCGTAGTCATGTAACAAGATATTGAGTCTTGATTGCTTAACCTCATTTGTCCCTTCATAAGTAATACAAAGTCTATCCCATATGTCTTTTCCGCTTTTACAAGTGGAAACTCGCATGTAGTCTTCAGATTTTAAAGCACAAAAGAAACTATTTAAACATTTCGCATTTAATTGTGCTAAGTCACGTTCTTCTATAGTCCAATCTGCATAGGGTGTATCTACCCTAATTCCATCAACTAATCTAGTTGGTTTTGTGTAACCTTCCTGGACTAACATCCACATGCGATAATCAAGTGACTGTAAGAAAGTAGACATGCGTGTTTTCCAAAAATCAAAAGGAATATTGTCAAACAGTGGAGGTCTAGTGATAGAGTAACCCTCAGGTGTGTTTCGGTTTCCAAATGTAGCCATCTACGTTAATCAAAAAGTAGTTCAAACTTATGATTTTGAAACAATGCTCTGATACCACTTGTTGAGTCTAGTAATTAGGTTGTTAAGCCTAAGTAAATGTCCCACGGCTACCAAGAGGGGGGTGAATTGGTAGTTTTTAAAATTTTAAACCCTCTTAATGATAAAGTTGAACCGAAATAAAATTTTCTTTTAAAGTTTGTAGAAAAATGTTTTTCAACCACAGAGTTGTTAAAACTGAAATTTAAAATGCGGAAACGTAAAAGCAATAAAGTAAATGACACCAGATTTATAGTGGTTCGGTCTATAACCAGACCTACATCCACTCCTCAGAGGCACCCTCTGAGTATTGCACTAATACCACAAAGTGACTCTCCTTTAGCACCCACAGCAAGGCGGAGAAGCCTGTACAAAACACTCTTTTCACCACTCCCCGGTGCGGCAGAGAACCGTCGTCCTTTTACACAATCCACAGTGCTGGCAGAGAACTGTCGTCCTTTCACACTCTCCTAGTGTGGGCAGAGAACCCTACGGCTGTTCACACTTTCCAAGTGTAGGCAGAGACTTCGTCCTTTTACACTCTCCTAGTGTAGGCAGAGAACCCACGTCTGTTCACACTATCCAAGTGTAGGCAGAGAACCTCCTTCCTTTTACACTCTCCTAGTGTAGGCAGAGAACCCACGTCTGTTCACACTCTCCAAGTGTCGGCAGTGAACCGGACCTTCTTGAATGATCTTCTCACAAGAATCTAGAAGGAAGAAAGAAAAGAGTGAAGAAATCCAATTTCACAAGTAGAGATTCTTACCTTAGCAATCCAAGTGAAGCCTTCTTGCTCCAATGGTAGGAATCCTCCTTTGAATGCTCTCTTCCACTCTCCCCTTGGCTATTCTCTCAATAGGCACGAAGATCAAATGACAAAAAGATTGGGTGGCAGTCTAATTTGGACTATTTATACAAAAGACAAGAAAAACCGCCCAAAAACTGCAAATTTCCAATTCTGTACGCAGTGGATCGTCCCGTACGATCCTGGATCGTCCTGGACGATTTTACTTAAACGATATGAAACGACCCAATTTGTATATGTGTACGAAATGACTTCGTACAGCTGATCGTCCTGTACGAACTAGGTTCGTCCAGTACGAACGGTTATTACAAGGTCGGTTCTAGAAACTGCTGAAAACTGTCCTAAGTCGGTTTATCGTTTGGACGAAAATATGTTCGTCTGGACGAAAATTTTCCAGAGAGCCGATCGTCCTGGACGATTATTTATTTCGTCTGGACGAAAATTTTCCAGAGGACCAATCGCCGGGGACGATAATTTGGTTTCGTCTGGACGAAAATTTTCCAGAGAGCTGTTCGTCCGGTACGATATTTATTTTCGTCTGGACGAAAATTTTTCCAGAGGACTGGTCGCCCAGTACGATGGTAAAATTCGTCTTACGAAATTTTACAGAGAAGCCATCGTCCGGGACGATATTAAAATTCGTCCTGGACGAATAGGACTTAGAAAAATTTTCCAAAGCAAGTTCCTATTCGTTCCAAATGCTCTATAGGAGATAACTGACAGATCATCCAGTACGATAAATATCGTCCTGTACGATCAGTATAGAATTTCAAGATCTCCTTATTTGTGTGTGTAAGATTTTATTCACTCAATTACAATCACTCCCTTTCAAAATTAATTCAGAGAAAAGACAAACTTCAAATAAACAAAATATCATATGTTGAATTTGATTTAAAGTTTTCGTAGTCTGGAGTCTGATTTTCCTGAAATGTTAGTACACACAAGAGCAAGTGCAAATCTTCTAAAATTGTTAGGAGATAACTATACATCTGAACAATAATGTTTGGAATCATCAAAACTACATAAGTTGCACAAATATAAATCATTCAAATAGCAACTATCCAAACAAAATAGTGGAGGTCTAGTGATAGAGTAACCCTCAGGTGTGTTTCGGTTTCCAAATGTAGCCATCTACGTTAATCAAAAATTAGTTCAAACTTATGATTTTGAAACGATGCTCTGATACCACTTGTTGAATCTAGTAATTAGGTTGTTAAGCCTAAGTTAATGTCCCAAGGCTACCAAGAGAGGGGGTGAATTGATAGTTTAAAATTTTAAATCCTCTTTGAAGATTAAGTTGAACCAAAATGAAAATTTTTCTTTTAAAGTTTTTCTAGAAAATATTTTTCAACCACAGAGTTGTTAAAAATTAAAATAAAATGTGAAAATATAAAAAACTGTAAATGACACCAGATTTATAGTGGTTCGGTCTATAACCAGACCTACATCCACTCCTCAGAGGCACCCTCTGAGTATTGTACTAAAACCAATAGTGACTCTTATATTTTGCATCCACAGCAAGGCGGAGAAGCCTTTACAACACACTCTTTTCACCACTACCCGGTGCGGCAGAGAACCGTTGTCCTTTTACACAATCTCCAGTGCTGGCAGAGAATCATCGTCCTTTTACACAATCCCCAGTGTTGGCAGAGAACCGTCCATCCTTTCACACTCTCCTAGTGTGGGCAGAGAACCGTCCGTCCTTTAACATTCTCCTAGTGTGGGCACAGAACCCTTTCGTCCTTTCACACTCTCCTAGTGTGGGCAGAGAACCCTTCCGGCTGTTCACACTCTCCAAGTGTAGGAAGCGATCCTTTCGGCTATTCACACTCTCCAAGTTTCGGCAGCGAACCGGATCTCCTTGACTGATCTTCTCACAAGAAATCTAGAAGGAAGAAAGAAAAGAGTGAAGTAATCCCAATTCACAAGTAGAGATTCTTACCTTTGAACTCCAAGTGAAGCCTTCACGCTCCAATGGTAGGAATCCTCCTTTGAATGCACTCTTCCACTCTCTCCTTAGCTATTCTCTCAAGAGGCACAAAGATCAAATGACAAAAAGATTGGGAGGCAGTCTAATTTGGACTATATATACAAAAGATAAGAAAAACAACCCAAAAACTGCAAGTTTTCAATTCTGTACGCAGAGGATCGTTCCGTATGATCGTGGATCGTCCAGGACGATTTTACTTAAATGCTTTAAAACGACCCTATTTGTATATGTGTATGAAATGTATTCGTACAACTGATCGTCCCGTACGAACTAAGTTTGTCTGGTACGAACGGTTATTACAAGGTCGGTCTAGAAAACTGCTGAAAACCGTTCTAAGTCGGTTAATCGTCTGGACGAAAATTGGTTCGTCTGGACGAAATTTTTATAGAGAGCAGATCGTTTTCTGACGATAATTAATTTCGTCTGGACGAAAATTTTACAGAGACCAGATCGTCCTAGATGATAATTAATTTCGTTTGGACGAAATTTTTACAGAGAGCAGATCGTTTTCTGACGATAATTAATTTCGTCTGGATGAAAATTTTACAGAGACCAGATCGTCCTGGATGATAATTAATTTCGTCCTGGACGAATAGGACTTAGAAAATTTTTTCAAGACAGTTCCTATTCGTTCTATGTGCTCAATAGGAGATAACTGACTGATCGTCCCGTATGAACGGATATCATCCAGTACGATCAGTATAAAATTTTTATGATCTCTTTATGTGAGTGTGTATGTTTTTATTTACTCAATTACAATCACTCCCTTTCAAATTTAATTCAAAGAAAAATACAAGCTTCAAAAATACAAAGTATCTCATGTTGAATTTGATTTGAAGTTTTCGTAGTCTGGAGTTTGATTTTCCTGAAATGTTAGTACACACAAGAGCAAATACAAATCTTCTAAAATTGTTAGGAGATAACTACACATTTGAACAATAATGTTTGGAATCATCAAAACTATACAAGTTGCAAAAATATAAAGCATGCAAATAGCAACTATTTTAACAATCTCCCCATTTTTGATGATGACAAAACAATTATTATTTGAATGATTTCAATTTAAACAAATCTTCTAAACTCCTCCTGAATTGATGAATACATGAAAATAAGGAGGCATTTTGAACCAAAGAACAAAATTTTTATTTTTTAAAATTTTTTTTTAACAAAATTACAAAGTTAAACACAAAACCAAAATGCAAACAAAACAATTAAAACAAAACAAAACATATAAACACAATAATTTCTCCCCCTTTTTGACAATAACAAAAAGTGAAGAAGAAATAGACAAGAAATGTAAGTAATTGTATGAAATTCATTTGAAAATTTAATCTAAATGGTGATTGTGATAAGTTATGCAATCTAAAACTAATAGCATTAGGTCAATCATAGAAATTCATAAAATTTAAGAAGTGATATAACATTGTAAGTAAGAAGAATTTATCAAAGACATGATTCAATTTAGACATTCGAATATAGAAAATCATTATAAGAGAGATGTATAAAAATTCTATATTTCAAAGTTTAATAGAATATAAATGAACATAAGATCAATTTGAATTAAGAGATTGAAAGAATTTGGAAAGAAGAGAATTACCACATGTGGCGCTTTGCGCATCTTTTTCAAATTTTTGGGCACATTTTTGTGCATCTTTTGACATTGGGCTAATTTTGTGCCTCTTTTTCATATTTGTGAAGCTTTGCGCATTCCTTTTGATTTTTGTACTCTTTGTAAAATTTTCAAGAGTAATTGAGACCAAATCTTTCCAAAATCAATAATCTAAAATTTCAAATATTTCTAAGTGCATAAATATCACTTGAGCATAGAAATATTAAATAAAAAAATATCTATATTGCAATAATAATATTAACTTTTATGTAGTCTAAATGAATAGACATGAATTTAAAAGTTCTAATTATAACAAGTTATAAACAACTTTTAAATTTAGAAAGACTAGATTTTCTAATGTAATTAATCTCAAATTACAATCTAATTCAAGCACACTTATGATTAAATAAGACTAATGAAATTCATAAAAATTAACCACATTCCAAAAACAAACCAAATTTGAATCAAGTATAACAAGCATTGATATTAATGAAAAGGATTACATATTCTTTTCATAATATTAAAAATAACTAAGAAAAAAAAAATACACTGAACTTTTTAATAAAGACAAACTAAAACAATCACAAAAAAAATAAATACTAACACAACAAAACATTTATAACAAAACACTAGTACAACAAACACAAAGAAATTCTTCTCTCATTTTCTATTCTTCTTCTGGAGGAGGAAGAATGCCACTAAAAAGATTGAAGTAGGAGGCCATCATCATAACATTGGTATTGATTTCATGAACTTCATTTCTGATAATATCAATGTCCTGTTGCTGCTGCAGGAGTTGAGCATCAATTTGATCAAATTTTTTATCAACATGAGTCTCAAGTCTGTCAAATTTTTCAATCAAATTCTGATAATCTGATTGAGGTGCAGAAGTTTGCTCTCATTCTTCTTCTTCTTTAGAAGCACTGGTATGTGCTTTCCCTTTTTCTTCCTTGAAAATTGCTCTGAAAGAAGCATCATTATAGTATACTGGCTCTTCGTATTAATCATCAGGATACACTAAGTTGTATTTCTTTTCTAAAATATATGTAACTAAGTGTCCTAATGAGATGTTCCTTTTTCTCTTCTGCTCTGCATGTCCTATTTCTGAAAGCCCATAGAGATGATCTATGATAAGTTGGGCTTTGTCGATAGGCTTACAATCCATAATCAAAAAGGTTAGAACAGAAAGAAGAGGAGTAATATTTATTCTATCACCAGCTTTGGGAATGATTGAAGATCGAAGAATATGCTGGATGATTCGAGCATTTCTGGTCATTCCTAAAACTCTAGCAACATGATATGTTAGGCCAATTTCTCTAATCACTCTATTGACTTGATACCATTCAAATTTGTTTTCACTCATTAGGGTGTGGGCTCTATATCCTTCCGTTCTTAAGTTCAGAAAAGTACCTAAGTCGTGCTTGGTGATTTCAACTTTTTGTTTAAAAACAAAAGAACTTATGCAGGAGTGGTCGGAATTAAAACTCATATTGGCTAGAAAGTAGAGAAAGGTTTGTTTGTTGTAAAGGTGAACGAGAGAAAGAATGAATTGAAACTGGGTGGAGGCAAAAAGGTGCATTACCTTAAAGTTTATCTCGTCTTGAATCAGAATGCGAGAGGGAGTTATTTTGGAAGAGAAAAAACGAGGAAAAGATTCCTCATTTACTTTTGACATAAAGTTTTCAGAGTTATTCCTGTGAGGTTTCTTTGCCAACATTTATTGTCTTTTGCTTGAGGAGGCCATTATCGATTTAAGGTCGAAAGAGATTGAAAGTGAAGTTTGAAGATGTGATTGTTGAGTTAGAAAGCCTTCATATTTAAAGAAAAACGATACGTTCGTCCTGGACGAAAACAATTCATCCTGGACGAAAATAATCGTTCGTCTGGACGAAAAAAGTTCGTACCGACGAACCAAATCGTCCAGAATGAAATGATTTTTCATAATCAACATAATTTATGATGCGTCCTTTCGTACAGACTTTTGACTTTACCGATCGTACAGACGAAAAAAAATTTTGTACAGACGATCAAAAGTTAATTCGTTTTAATGTTAGTTGAAAACCGTCCCCTATGATGAAACAACGTCTGTTCGTCAGGACGAACAAAAAGTTCGTACGGACGAACTTCACATTTAAAACTGACTTATCCACTCAACCGCTGCATTCAAACATCCCGACGTTTGAGAAAATAAATATTTCATCCTGGACGATCATTAGATCGTACAAACGAACTACATTAAAAACTGCTCTCAAAATATTTCATATCATGCAAACTGAATTTAACACACATCGTCCAGTACAAAAATTTCGTCCCGGACGATTTCCACACATTTTTGGATTTTTGAATTTTAAAGAAAGAAAAAAAAACAAAACATTCAAAACATCGAAAACAAAGACAAAACCACAGAATAAAAACATACAAAAAAAATCATAAAATTCAAAACAAAAATTCAAAGACAAATAAACTAAGAAAAAACATAAATATCAATGTTGCAAAAACTTTTTTTATTTAAGCATTGAAATCAATAACACCAAGCCTTGTTCTTAATGTACTGAAGGTATCAAAGGCTAAAGGTTTTGTAAAAATGTCTGCAAGTTGATTTTCAGTTGAAACATGTGTGAGTTCAATTTCTCCTTTGGATACATGATCCCTTATGAAATGATGCCTTATGTCAATGTGTTTGGTTCTAGAATGTTGAATAGGATTTTTGGAAATGCAAATAGCACTTGTATTGTTACAATAAATTGGAATAGTGCCTATAATTAATCCTAAATCAATCAACTATTGTTTTAAACAAAGTACTTGTGCCACACAACTTCCTAATGCAATGTATTCTGCTTCTATAGTAGATAGTGCCATTGAATTTTGTTTTCTACTAGACCATGAAACTATTGAATTTCCAATAAATTGACATGTTCCAGAAGTACTTTTCCTATCCACTCTACAGCCTGCAAAGTCAGAATCTGAGTAACCAATAATTTCAAATGAAGAGCTAAACTTAGGATACCAAATCCCTAAGTTTTGAGTTCCTAGTAAATATCTTAAAATCCTTTTCACTGCTGTCAAATGTGATTCTTTTGGATCTGATTGAAATCTAGCACATAAGCAAACACTGAACATAATATCTGGTCGGCTAGTAGTCAAGTAAAGTAAAGATCCAATTATCCCTCTAAATTTCTTTTGATTAATAGATTTTCCCTTAAGGTCCTTGTCCAACTGAACTGAGGAACTCATTGGTGTACTAACAGGTTTAGCATTGTCCATTTCATATTTTTTGAGGATGTCCTTAATATATTTAGTTTGACTAAGAAATGTACCTTCCTCAAGTTGCTTAATGCTAAATCCTAGAAAGTAATTTAAATCTCCCATTAGACTCATTTCAAATTCACTATTCATCGTTTTAGAAACATCATCACAAATATTTTTATTTGAAGATCCAAAGATGATGTCATCCACATAAATTTGAACAATAAGTATATCCTTTACAATTTTCCTTAAAAAGAGAGTTGTATCCACACTTCCTTTTTCAAAAGATCTTTTAAGTAGGAAGGTGCTCAACCTCTCATACAAAGCCCTAGGTGCCTGTTTCAATCCATATAATGCCTTTTTTAACTTGAAAACATGATTTGAAAATTTAGAATTTTCAAAACCTGGAGGTTGTTTTACAAAAACATCTTCCTCAATTACCCCATTTAAAAAGGCACTTTTGACATCCATTTGAAACAATTTAAAACCTTTAAAGCAGGCAAAGGCTAGTAAAACCCTAATTGCTTCAAGTCTAGCTACAGGGGAAAAAGTTTCCTCAAAATCAATTCCTTCAATTTGAATATACCCCTTAGCAACTAATCTAGCCTTATTTCTAATGACTACTCCTGAGTCATTCATTTTATTTTTTAACACCCACTTGGTTCCAACAATACTTTGATCTTTTGGCCTTGTAGTTAATTCCCAAACTTTATTTCTTACAAATTGATTTAACTCTTCTTGCATGGCCAATATCCAAAATTCATCAGAAAGTGCTTGATCAATATTAGTGGGTTCAATAGTTGAAATAAAGGCTGAATGATTGACTTCCTTTGCTTAATCCACGCCTAGTTCTAACACCCTCACTTGGTTCACCTATAATCAATTTTTTTTGGGTGGTTTTTAGAAAATCTCAAATCTCTAGGCAAAGGGTTTTCTCTTTCCAAATTTTCTTCCACATTTTCTTCCAAATTTAATCTATCAATCTTTTGGGAGTTTTCTTCAATTTCTTCTTCAACAACATTTGGCTCTTCCAAATTTCCACTTTCATCAAATACAACATGTGTGGTTTCTTCAATGACTAAAATTCTTTTGTTGAATACCCTATAAGATTTCCCAACACTTGAATATCCAACAAAAACTCCTTCATCTGATTTTGGATCAAATTTTCCTAAGGCATATTTTCCATTATTATGTATGAACACCTTGCAACCAAATACATGCAAATGAGACAAATTAGGTATTCTACCTTTTAGCAACTCATAGGGTGTTTTATTCAAATTTGATCTCACATTCACCCTATTCAGAACATAGCATGCAGTGCTAACCGCCTCAGCCCAAAAATATCTAGGAAGCGAGTATTCTGCCAACATTGCTCGGGCGGTTTCTATTAATGTTCTGTTTTTCCTTTCAACTACCCCATTTTGCTAAGGGGGTTCTAGGTGCAGAAAAATTATGATCAATCCCTTTTTCTTTACAGAAGTTTTCAAATCTTTCATTTTTAAATTCTCCTCCATGATCACTTTGTATATAAATTATTTTACTCCCTAGTTTCCTTTGAATCCAAGTAGAAAAATTTCTGAATTCCTCAAATGATTCACTCTTATGAAAAAGAAATCAAACCCAAGTGAATCTTGAGAAATCATCCACTATAACAAATCTGTATACCTTCCCTCCTAGACTTACAGTGCCTACAGGTCCAAAAAGATCCATGTGTAGAATTTCTAAAGGTTTACTGGTCCTAAGATCTTTATTGGACTTAAAAGAGGACTTCACTTGTTTTCTTAATTGACATGCATCATGAAGGTGATCCTTAGTAAAGTCTAGTTTTGGTATACCTCTCACTAAGTTCTTTTGGGTAATTCTCCTAAGGTTTTTCATACTAGAATGACAAAGTCTCCTATGCCAAAGCCATGATTCATCAGAAACAGTTTTCAAACAAAAAGCAGTAGGAGATTGAATACAATTTAAATCTAGCATATAGACATTGTTTACCCTTTTTCCATTTAAAACAATTTTCCCATTTAGGCTTATTATGCAGCTAGTAGGTAAAAATTTTATATTGTAGCCCTTATCATATAGCTGACTTATGCTTAACATATTATGTTTTAAGCCTTCAACTAATAACACATTGTCTATGAAAAAGTTTTTCAAATTTCCAATCATACCTGATCCAACCACTTTCTTTGTGATATTATCTCCAAGTGTAACCTTGCCTCCATTCCTGGCTTCCAGAGTTATGAATTGAGCAGTAAGTCCAGTCATATGCTTTGAACATCCGCTGTGCAGGTATCATATACTCTCACGAGGTCTTGTGTGAGAGCACACCTGCAAAATTCTCAAATGTTAGACCTGGGAACCCAAACAAGTTTGGGTTCACCTTTATGAAATTTATAATCAGATGCATGTATGATATGTCTAGGTTTATGCATCTTAGTTCTCCACACCAAATTAGTTTTCATCTTTAAAGTGCAGGTGTGAGATATATGTCCCAAAAATCCATAATTATTATATTTAACATTAGGAAAAATATTCCTATGTTTTCTTTCATATGATTGTCTTCTAAGGGATTTCATGAATTTAGGATAATATTTAGGATTTGTAAAATCTTCAAGTTTAGGAGGGTTCCTATTATCCTCGAGAGCTCTTATTGTGAGTTTATAAAATGAATTCATATCTTCCAAGATTCGATTGGTATAATTGATTCTATATGTCTTGCTCTCAGATTCATCCTTAAAATTCTTAAATTCTTTTTCAAGTTAAGCATAGGATGATTTTAAATTCTCAAAATTTTTATTCAAGTCATTATATTCATAAAGTAGTTCCATGTGGTTGTTATCTATTAAAGCATGATCTTTCCTAAGGATTTCGTATTCCTTATTAAGCTCTTCCAATTCTAAACCTAAACTAGCATGCATCTTTTTCATTTTCCTATATGCATCATGCATGTGTTCAGAAACTTCAAACAATTCATCATAGGTTAAATCACATACCTCTTCTTGATCTGATTGTTCAACATTTTTCTGCCATCAAGCAAAGGTTGGTGACTTCTTCTCCTTTTTTAGTCTCATAAAGCTCTTTGAAACTTCTTCTTGCCCTTCTTTACCATTGGTTTCTCCTCTACCTTCTTCTTGCTAGGAGTGGCTTTGAGTTTTGGACAATCAGTCTTTATATGACCTGGTTTCCTGCATTCATAACAAATCACTTCATTAGAAACCTTGTCTTTTCTATTATACTTACCTCTATTCCATTGCTGGCGTCTCTTCTGCTTCCTCTTTAAAAAGCTTCTGAATTGTCTAGTCATCAATGCAATATCGTCTTCATCCTCAAGTTGTGAGTGTTCACTCTCTGACTCTTCCACATTTAGTGCAATATTCTTGTCCTTTCGTGGTTCACCTACATTAATCTTTCTTTGACTTACTCCTTGCTCATAAGCAATGAGTGAACCAAGAAGATTGACAATGGAATAAATGTTCAGATCTTTAGACTCTGTAATTGCAATAATTTTAGCATCATAAGCAGTAGGTAAACAACGAAGAATCTTATTGACCATTTTAGCATTAGTTAATTCCCTACCAAGTGCATGCAAAGAAGTGACAATTTGAGTGAATCTTGTGTACATGTTTGAAATAGATTCAATAGGTTTCATGCGAAACAATTCATAGTCATGTAACAAGATATTGAGTCTTGATTGCTTAACCTCATTTGTCCCTTCATAAGTTATACAAAGTCTATCCCATATGTCCTTTCCACTTTTGCAAGTGGAAACTCGCATGTAGTCTTCAGATTTTAAAGCACAAAAGAAACTATTTAAACATTTGGCATTTAATTGTGCTAAGTCACGTTCTTCTATAGTCCAATCTGCATAAGGTGTTTCTACCCTAACTCCATCAACTAATCTAGTTGGTTTTGTGTAACCTTCCTGGACTAGCATCCACATGCGATAATCAAGTGACTGTAAGAAAGTAGACATGCGTGTTTTCCAAAAATCAAAAGGAATATTGTCAAACAGTGGAGGTCTAGTGATAGAGTAACCCTCAGGTGTGTTTCGGTTTCCAAATGTAGCCATCTACATTAATCAAAAAGTAGTTCAAACTTATAATTTTGAAACGATGCTCTGATACCACTTGTTGAATCTAGTAATTAGGTTGTTAAGCCTAAGTTAATGTCCCAAGGCTACCAAGAGGGGGGGTGAATTGATAGTTTAAAATTTTAAACCCTCTTTGAAGATTAAGTTGAACCAAAATGAAAATTTTTCTTTTAAAGTTTTTCTAGAAAATATTTTTCAACCACAGAGTTGTTAAAAATTAAAATAAAATGCGAAAATATAAAAAACTGTAAATGACACCATATTTATAGTGGTTCGGTCTATAACCAGACCTACATCCACTCCTCAGAGGCACCCTCTGAGTATTGTACTAAAACTAATAGTGACTCTTCTTTTGCATCCACAACAAGGCAGAGAAGCCTTTACAACACACTCTTTTCACCACTACCCGGTGCGGCAGAGAACCGTCGTCCTTTTACACAATCCCCAGTGCTGGCAGAGAATCATCGTCCTTTTACACAATCCCCAGTGTTGACAGAGAACCGTCCATCCTTTCACACTCTCCTAGTGTGGGCAGAGAACCGTCCGTCCTTTCACATTCTCCTAGTGTGAGCACAGAACCCTTTCGTCCTTTCACACTCTCCTAGTGTGGGCAGAGAACCCTTCCGGCTGTTCACACTCTCCAAGTGTAGGAAGGGATCCTTTCAGCTATTCACACTCTCCAAGTGTCGGCAGCGAACCGGATCTCCTTGACTGATCTTCTCACAAGAAATCTAGAAGGAAGAAAGAAAAGAGTGAAGTAATCTTAATTCACAAGTAGAGATTCTTACCTTTGAACTCCAAGTGAAGCCTTCACGCTCCAATGGTAGGAATCCTCCTTTGAATGAACTCTTCCACTCTCTCCTTAGCTATTCTCTCAAGAGGCACAAAGATCAAATGACAAAAAGATTGTGAGGCAGTCTAATTTGGATTATATATACAAAAGACAAGAAAAATCGCCCAAAAACTTCAAGTTTTCAATTCTGAACGCAGAGGATCGTCCCGTACGATCGTGGATCGTCCTGGACGATTTTATTTAAATGCTCTGAAATGACCCTATTTGTATATGTGTGCGAAATGTATTCATACAGCTGATCGTCCCGTACGAACTAAGTTCGTCTGGTACGAACGGTTATTACAAGGTCGGTCTAGAAAACTGCTGAAAACCGTTCTAAGTCGGTTAATCGTCTGGATGAAAATTGGTTCGTCTGGATGAAATTTTTACAGAGAGCAGATCATTTTCTGACGATAATTAATTTCATCTGGACGAAAATTTTACAGAGACCAGATCGTCCTGGACGATAATTAATTTTGTTTGGACAAAATTTTTACAGAGAGCAGATCGTTTTCTGACGATAATTAATTTCGTCTGGATGAAAATTTTACAGAGACCAGATCGTTCTGGACGATAATTAATTTCGTCCTGGACGAATAGGACTTAGAAAAATTTTTCAAGACAGTTCCTATTCGTTCTATGTGCTCAATAGGAGATAACTGACTGATCGTCCCGTACGAACGGATATCGTCCAGTACGATCAATATAAAATTTTTATGATCTCCTTATGTGAGTGTGTATGTTTTTATTCACTCAATTACAATCACTCACTTTCAAATTTAATTCAAAGAAAAATACAAGCTTCAAAATCACAAAGTATCTTATGTTGAATTTGATTTGAAGTTTTCGTAGTCTGGAGTTTGATTTTCCTGAAATGTTAGTACACACAAGAGCAAATACAAATCTTATAAAAATTTTAGGAGATAACTACACATTTGAACAATAATGTTTGGAATCATCAAAACTATACAAGTTGCAAAAATGTAAAGCATGCAAATAGCAACTATTTTAACAGAACTATCAGATTCAGATACACTGCTAGAAGAAGTTCAGACAAAAATCAACGATCAATAGATAAAGACAACTAAAAATGCTTCATCCGAAGAAGTAGTGCAAGTCAATCTCCGTAGTGGTAAAGTTTTACCTCCACGACTTGCATCTACTGAGAAGGAGAAGCAAGTTACAGATAATCCTGAAACTTTTAATCAACCACAATAAGTGCAAGGGCCAGATTTACAGAATACCAAGATTTCAAAGGTTGACTATAATGTTTTAGCGCATCTTAAGAAACTGCCGGCAAAATTGAGTATATACGACGCTCTGGTTCTTTCCAAAGAGATGAGAGAAGCTTTAATTAAAGCTTTACTTGATCCAGAGATCTGTATGGCTCAAATAGCTTCAACGCAATCTGACAAAGAGGCATTATACTTCAAAGAGGTTCCCGGTGTTACGTTTTTAGATGAAGATTTGTTATTAGGGACAGCGGATCACAATCGTCCACTGTATATATCCGTTAATATTGACAATTTCAAGGTAGCTCGTGTGCATGTCGATCTAGTTGCATCAGTCAACCTCATGGCGCTTAAAACTCTTGCATACTTGAGGGTTGATACTCATAAGCTCAGTTCCGATAGAATGATGCTACGGGGATTCAACGAGAAGGGAGAGAGAGCCCTAGGTTCAATAACCTTACTGTTAGATTTAGAAACTTTCAAAACCGAAGCCAAATTATATATAATAGATTCTGAAACTTCTTTTAACGCTCTCCTAGGAAGACCCTGGCTCCACGAATATAGAATGGTGCCTTCTTCCTTACATCAGTGTATCAAATTCTCCCGAGATGGAGTAGAGCACTGTATCAAAGGCGACTTGCAACCGTTCTCGATTCACGAAGTCGGTATATACGAAGATGCTTCATACTATCTGCCTAAGAAGCAGACAGTGTTCTCTAAAAATCTCAAATTGGCTGAAGTAGAAATACAAGAAGTGAAAGAAAGAAAAGGAAAAGAGAAAGAGAAAGAAAAAGAAAAGGAAAAGGAGAAAGAAAAAGAAGAAGAAAAGCATCCCGACCTCGAACACGATGTTCGTTGGGCACATGCTCCTCCCTTACAAAGAGGTGGTAGAATGTCACAATGGTCTAGAGGGAGAGGTCGAGGATGGCAAAATAGAGGAATTTATGAAAATACGATGCAAAATATACAAATAAGGGAACCTGCAATACATATTGATTTGGAATCCAATTCAGAGGACGAATCATATATGCTTGAGAAAGACCCACAGGTTGTAGAATATAGGAAATTTCTAAATCAGCCAAAATTTGATATTTCTATAGAATCTGATAGTGACGAGGACAGGGTCCAAGTCACTAGGGAGATAATTCAGACTTATTTACTATGGAGATATTAAAGAAATATGTGGAAAATATTACCCTAACTCCTTTGTCCCAAAGCGATGTAAAGAGATTGGAAGTGAAAGATTCTCTTCCTCTAAACCCCGAAACCAAAGCCAATAATTTTATACCTTATACCAGCAAACCCTCAGAGACTGATGGAACCCTTGATGATCCTTTTATGGATGAGATAATAGAGCTACCTTTTGATTGGTATTCAAACTCTGCAAATAGATTTGCTAAACAAGGTTTAACACCGTTGAAATGGACTAGAGGCAAAGCCCAACAATTTGAACATTTGTGGAATAGAAAATACCATAAACAATTGTCAAAACATGGTATTGGTTTTGCTACTCTATGTTCGTTCGACGATGACGAATACTGTTTAGTAATTTCTAATAATTACGAATCTGATAGTCTCTTTTCAGCGAATGTTAAATCTTTTAACGAACTCTGCTTAGAAACTTCAGATGATCTCAATGATTTTCAAGTTCGAGATGCACCTCCAGAACTCGAAGAAGAAATTAGATCTACAATTGACGATCTTAGGGAAATAAATCTAGGTACTGAAGAAGACCCTCGTCCGACTTTCATCAGTTCTTTATTGAATAAAGATGAGGCAAATGATATGATCCAACTTTTATCTAAATTCAAAGATTGTTTTGCTTGGAGCTACGAGGAGATGTCCGGATTATCCCCAGATGTAGCAGTGCACAAGTTTGAAATTCAACCAGAAGCATTTCCAGTAAAACAAGCACCCCGACGAATGCGACTAGACATCGAGCAGCAGGTCGTCATTGAAGTGAAGAAACGAATCGATGCAGGTTTTATTAGGGAGGAGAAATATCCAACCTGGTTAGCTAGCATCGTGCCAGTCAAGAAGAAGAATGATCAAATACGTGTTTGTATCGACTTCAGAGATCTGAATAAAGCATGTCCTAAAGATGAGTTTTCACTCCCGATATCAGAACTCATGGTAGATATCGCTTCCTCTCACGCGATATTCTCCTTTATGGACGGCTCATCCGGATATAATCAAATTAGAATGGATCCTGAAGATGAGAAGTATACCGCATTTCAAACACCGATAGGAGTTTAATGTTACAAAGTCATGCCTTTCGGTCTAAAGAATGCGGGAGCGACTTATCAAAGGGAAAAGATGAGGATTTTTGACAAACTTATCCATAATCAAGTGGAAGGTTATGTCGATGATCTAGTCATTAAGAGTATTGAAAGGAACGATCATTTATATGATTTGAGGATCGTATTTCAAAGAATACGAGAATATGAGCTGAAAATGAATCCTTTGAAATGCGCTTTCGGCGTCACTTCAGGGAAATTCTTGGGTTTCGTGGTTCGACACCGTGGAATCGAGATTGATCCAACTAAGATTAAAGCGATATTAGAGATGCCACATCCTATGACACCCACCCAACTGAGATCTTTTCAAGGCCGATTAGCATACCTTTGGAGATTTATATCAAATCTTTCAGGCAGATGCCATCCATTCACAGCATTATGCAAGAAAGATGCTCCGTTCAGATGGGATCAGAATTGCCAGAAGGCCTTTGATAGCATCAAACAGTATTTTATGAATCCTCCAGTACTTGCAGCTCCTATACCAGGGAAACCTCTGATTTTGTATACAACAGCTCTAAGTGAAGCTCTTGGCGCCTTATTAGCCCAATCTAATGAGGAAGGAAAAGAGAATGCACTATATGTTGAGTCCAGTAATTAGGTTGTTAAGCCTAAGTAAATGTCCCACGGCTACCAAGAGGGGGGTGAATTGGTAGTTTTTAAAAATTTTAAACCCTCTTAATGATAAAGTTGAACCGAAATAAAATTTTCTTTTAAAGTTTGTAGAAAAATGTTTTTCAACCACAGAGTTGTTAAAACTGAAATTTAAAGTGCGGAAACGTAAAAGCAATAAAGTAAATAACACCAGATTTATAGTGGTTTGGTCTATAACCAGACCTACATCCACTCCTCAGAGGCACCCTCTGAGTATTGCACTAATACCACAAAGTGACTCTCCTTTAGCACCCACAGCAAGGCGGAGAAGCCTGTACAAAACACTCTTTTCACCACTACCCGGTGCGGTAGAGAACCGTCGTCCTTTTACACACTCCACAGTGCTGGCAGAGAACCGTCGTCCTTTTACACTCTCCTAGTGTGGGCAGAGAACCCTACGGCTGTTCACACTCTCCAAGTGTAGGCAGAGAACCTTCGTCCTTTTACACTTTCCTAGTGTGGGCAGAGAACCCTTCGGCTGTTCACACTCTCCAAGTGTCGGCAGAGAACCGGATCTCCTTGACTGATCTTCTCACAAGAATCTAGAAGAAAGAAAGAAAAGAGTGAAGAAATCCAATTTCACAAGTAGAGACTCTTACCTTAGCAATCCAAGTGAAGCCTTCTCGCTCCAGTGGTAGGAATCCTCCTTTGAATGCTCTCTTCCACTCTCTCCTTGGCTATTCTCTCAAGAGGCACGAAGATCAAATGACAAAAAGATTGGGTGGCAGTCTAATTTGGACTATTTATACAAAAGACATGATCGCCCAAAAACTACAAGTTTCCAATTCTGTACGCAGTGGATCGTCCTGTACGATCCTGGATCGTCCTGGACGATTTTACTTAAACGATCTGAAACGACCCAATTTGTATATGTGTACAAAATGACTTCGTACAGCTGATCGTCCTGTACGAACTAGGTTCGTCCAGTACGAACGGTTATTACAAGGTCGGTTCTAGAAACTGCTGAAAACTGTTCTAAGTCGGTTAATCGTTTGGACGAAAATATGTTCGTCTGGACGAAAATTTTCCAGAGAGCCGATCGTCCGGTACGATATTTATTTTCGTCGGGACGAAAATTTTCCAGAGGACTGGTCGCCTCGTACAATGATAAAATTCGTCTGGACGAAAATTTTACAGAGAACCCATCGTCCGGGACGATAATAAAATTCGTCCTGGACGAATAGGACTTAGAAAAATTTTTCCAAGCAAGTTCCTATTCGTTCCAAGTGCTCTATAGGAGATAACTGACAGATCGTCCAGTACGATAAATATCGTCCTGTACGATCAGTATAGAATTTCAAGATCTCCTTATTTGTGTGTGTGAGATTTTATTCACTCAATTACAATCACTCCCTTTCAAAATTAATTCAAAGAAAAGACAAACTTCAAATAAACAAAATATCTCATGTTGAATTTGATTTGAAGTTTTTGTAGTATGGAGTCTGATTTTCCTGAAATGTTAGTACACACAAGAGCAAATGCAAATCTTCTAAAATTGTTAGGAGATAACTATACATCTGAACAATAATGTTTGGAATCATCAAAACTACATAAGTTGCACAAATATAAATCATTCAAATAGCAACTATTCAAACACTATATTATCTGAGTAGACATTTACTTCCCATCGAAGTAAATTATCCTCTGATCGAGAAATATTGTCTGGCTTTAATCTTCGCCGCTCAGAAGATAAGGCACTATATGCTTTCTCACAAAGTAAATCTCATATCTAGAATAAATCCTTTGCACTATTTGACGACTCGCCCAACATTATCAGGGAGATTAGCCCGTTGGTCAATGATATTATCATAGTTTGATATCACATTTACTCCTTTACGAGCAGTCAAAGGACAAGCAGTATCAGATTTCTTAGCAGCCCATCCTATTGAGGATGATTGCCCGATAAACGATGACCTACCAGATGAACAAGTCATGGAACTCGAGATAAATGAGAAGTTCACCTGGGAATTCTATTTTGACGGTGCTGCTTCTATTCAACAAGGAGAATCAAATGAAATTTTGCCCGGTCAGGCAGGAATCGATATTGTATTTGTTACACCTGACAGAGGTATCATGTATTACTCTTATCACCTGTCAGAACCACGTACCAATAACGAAGCTGAATACGAAGCATTAATAACTGGCTTAGAATTGACTATCTTGAATGGGATCAAAGAAATCAAGATCTTTGGAGATTCACAGCTGATTATCAATCAAATCGCGGGAATCTTTAAAGTATTAAAAAACACATTGATCACTTACCATCAGTATACGATGCATCTTTTAGAACAAATTCCAAATGTCACATTATATCGAATTCATCGAGGGAAGAATTCCACAGCCGATGCTCTTGCCAAACTGGCTAAAGCACTGGCATGCCCCGAAAAAGATTCAATCCCGATAGAAGTGCAAGGCCGACAAGTCCTTTCTTCTATAGACCTCGAACACATAAACAGGGAAGCTTCGACTGAGGTGAAAATTGTTTTGGCAGTAAACGACGAAGGTTTTGATTGGAGAAAATCGTTCATCGAATACTTGCAAGAAAACAAGCTCCCTCAGAAGAAATCAGCAGCAGATCAGATCAAGAGAAGATCACTATCCTACAGTTTGATTAATAATACCCTTTACAGAAGATCATTCGATCAGATGTGGTTGCGATGTTTAAATAAATCAGAAGCACATAAGATCGTAGAAGAAGTGCATGCTGGCTTATGTGGTGCACATCAATCCGGTCTGAAAAGGAAAATGAAAATCAAACGGATGGGATACTATTGGCCATCAATGATAGATGATTGTATGAAAATTGCACGTCACTGTCATCAATGCCAGGTGCACGGTGTAGTCCTTCATCAACCTCCGAATGTTCTACATCCAACTATTACTTCTTGGCCTTTCGAAAGCTGGGGTACCGATATCATTGGTCCGATAGATCCCCCATCCTCCAGAGGTCATAGATTCATTCTAGCAGCTAAAGATTACTTTTTCAAATGGGCAGAAGCTGTTCCACTGAGAGAAGTCAAAGCTCAACAAGTTCTAAAATTTTTCAAAGAGAATGTCGTGTACCGATTCGGTGTCCCTCGTCGGATCATCTCGGATAATGGTCCTTCATTCAGGAGTACTAAAATTAACAGCTTTGCCAGACGACATAACATCAATTGGAGATACTCCACTATCTATTACCCTCGGGCAAATGGATTAGCGGAGGCCTTCAACAAGATTTTGATTCAGATCTTAAAGAAAACTTTAGACGACAATAAGCGTCAATGGCATGAGAAGTTGGTTAAGGCTTTATGGGCATATCATACCACATACAGAACTCCAACTTAATCTACGCCATTTGCTTTAGTCTTTGGTTCAGAAGCGGTCATTCCTTTAGAAGTCCAACTGCCCTCGCTCAAAGTTGCAGTGAACTATCAGATCACTACAGAACAGAATGCAAAACTCAGATTGAAAGAACTCGAGGGTTTAGAAGAGAAGCTTTTGCAGGCTCAACATAACCTCAAGTTATATAAAGCTAAGATAATACAAGCTCACGACAAATTAGTTCGTCCTAGAACTTTTCAAGTAGGAGATTTGGTGTTAGTTCTTCGAAGACCTATCCTATCTCATCGGAAGATAGGAGAAAAATTCGAACCGACATGGGAAGGACCTTTTGTGGTGGAGAAAGCCTATCAAGGAGGATCTTATCAGCTAATAGATTGTAAAGGCAGTCATGCTATGTTGCCTATCAATGGAAGATATCTTAAGAGATATTATGATAGTTGATGTATTTGATAAACATTGCAAAGAAATAAAATTTTGAAATTTAAAGTTTCTAATGCTAATATCATTTTTTGAACGAGATAATTCAAACTTCTCATATTTCTTTAATGGTTTGATTTGTAAATCCGCTCATTCGAGAATCGATCTCTCGTTTTAGTATCCACTTTTTCTGGAAATCGATCTTCCAGTCAAAGTTTAAATTTCACCTTTCCGATAATCGATCTATCGATCAGGTTCTAAATTCGCTCATTCGAGAATCACTCTCGTCTGAGTATCCACTTTTTCTGGAAATCGATCTTCTAGTCAAAGTTTAAATTTCACATTTCCAATAATTGATCTATCGGTCAGGTTCTAAATTCACTCATTCGAGAATCGCTCTCTCGTCTGAGTATCCGCTTTTTCTGGGAATTGATCTTCCAGTCAAAGTATAAATTTCACCTTTCCGATAATTGATCTATCGATCAGGTTCTAAATTCGCTCATTCGAGAATCGCTCTCTCGTCTGAGTATCCGCTTTTTCTGGAAATCGATCTTCTAATCAAAGTTTAAATTTCACCTTTCCGATAATCGATCTATCGGTCAAGTTCTAAATTCACTCATTCGAGAATCGCTCTCTCGTCTGAGTATCCTCTTTTTCTGGAAATCGATCTTCTAGTCAAAGTTTAAATTTCACCTTTCCGATAATTGATCTATCGGACAGGTTCTAAATTCGCTCATTCGAGAATCGCTCTCTCGTCTGAGTATCCGTTTTTTCTGGAAATCGATCTTCCAGTCAATGTTTAAATTTTACCTTTCCGATAATCGATCTATCGGTCAGGTTCTAAATTTGCTCATTCGAGAATCGCTCTCTCGTCTGAGTATCTGCTTTGTCTGGAAATCGATCTTCCAGTCAAAGTTTTAAAATTTCATCTTTCCGATAATCGATCTATCGGTCAGGTTCCAAATCTTTTCATTCGGAAATAAATCACCCATCTGAATACCCACTTTTTATTTGGGAATTGATCTCCCATTTAAAACTTAAATTTCATCCCTCTGAGAATCGATCTCCCAGTCGGGTCCAGCTTTGTATTTGATAAAAAAATCGAATTTTAATCAAATCTCCAGCTCTCAAGTCATATTGATCAACCTCGGTCAACGCCAACATATGTGATTTATTCTTCGAATTCCTCACACATGTTGGGGGTCCATTTGTTGACCTCATTTTTGTATGAGGTCTTTAACCAGATCCTAAACCCAATCCAGACTCAAGTCAATATAAACCCATTCAATTCTAGACCCAGATCTCAGGTCCTAAGGCTTGGTCCTAAAGGCCTTTTCCAGCAAATCTTTTGATACTTCAAAACCCAGTGAAATGGACTCAGGTTCAAGCTCTGTCAGTTTCATATTGATGGGGCATGTCTCTAGTATCAACCCTCCAAATTTGAGCCCATTCTGAGCTCTCTGACCCCAGTTACTAAATTAAATTCCAAAGGCTGTAAAACCTTCAAATATTTACAGCCTATGCCACTGGACCTGCCCTTCACTAAACCCTGACCTTGGAGACCTCCCCAGAGTCTCTAATCACTTTTAGACCTTCAATCCTGTCTCATTGAATATTAAACTGCCTCTTGGTGGGTTCACTTTGACCCCTATTTGGCCAGGGGTCAAAATGACCAAAATACCCCTAAGGGGGCTCAAATAGTGATTTCAAACAAAATGAGCTCCAAATTGAATGCAACCACTTCCAGCAAGTTCCAAATGTCAAACCAAACCTGTTCAACCTATTCCCAGCCCCTGGGTCAACCTGGTTGACCAAGTTAACAGAGTTGACCCAAGAAGGCCCTTAAAGGTTCAAATGGTGATTTTGACCAAATTGATCTCTCCAGACTCTGGGACCACATTCAATAAACTCAAAATGATGTTCTGAATTTGTTCAATCCATTTCCAGACCCTGAACTCAACTGGTTGACCAAGTCAACCAGTTTTGGCCTAAAAGCCCATTAAGGGCCCATCAAGCCCTTTTGGCCTTAACAGCCTTTTAAAATTCCAAAATCACTTTCATCAAACTCCAAATGACTGATCAAACATGTCCAGCCCAGACCTATACCCTGGGTCAACCTGGTTGACCCAGTCAACCCAATTGACCTAAGGATCCTTTAAACCCTTAACAAGCCACTTTGACCTATTAGGGTTATCTAGCCTATTCAACCCATTCAGACCCTCGAACCAGTACCAAGACTTGAGTCAAGCACATTCAATTCGTTTGGAATCAAACCATGTGGAGTTTGACTTAGTCAACTCAATGGAATCCATTTGAAATGCCTTAGACCTTTAGGCTTCATCCCAAACTTCTATCTACCACAGCCCTTATAAGCTATTCTAATTCATCCCAACTAGCCAATCAACTTACCTAGACCCCACCTCATTTACTTTGACTTTTGTTGACTGGTCAAAGTAGTCAACAAAAGCCTAATCAAGCCCATGTGGTCAATCCGACCCACCAAACCCAATTGAACTCAAATCAGACCTGTCCAGCCCTTAGGAGACACCCTACAGTTTGATCTTGATGCTAACCCAGCAGCCATTGACCTTTGTTGACCAGTCAAATGGTTAATGGAGGCTATATGAGCTCTAGTGGTCAACCCAACTTATCAAGCTTGATCCAACCCAATCCAGGCCAACCCAATTCCCTTACTCAACCCTAGAGACCTCGCTGGACTCAACCCAAACCTGCCCAACTCCTAGCGCGCTCCCTAGCCCAACTAAGATCTCAAATGAGCTCATTTGGTCAACCCGACCAAACAACTCACCCAAACTCATATCAGGCCTTTCCAGTCCATGGGATCCATTCCAAAAAGTTGTTTGGGCTTAACCAAACCCAACTCAGCAGCCAAATCGGCCCAGCCAGCTCGGATGGTCCCCTCTCATGTAAAGACAAACCAGGAAGTGGCCAGCTCATCCTGCCCAGTACAGCCACTCTCTTGTCCTTCTAACGGCCAGAGACACATGTCTTCCATCCCAACATCCTCCCTGAGCGATCCCAACCGTTGCTTTCGGCTCTAACACCTGGAATAGGGTAAGGAGACGGGATTGATACATTCCAAGTTATCCTGCATTCGAGTCACTCCCCAGACATTCTGAGTTTTCGTTTCGACTTCCTAGAGCTCCCTCTCCATTCTCCAAGTGATTTCCCGACATTTTTAGCTACCGCCGGCGACATCCATTGCTTACCGAGAGCCAACTTTGTCGAAGCTTCCCCAACTCTTATTCTGGTGATCCTCCGTGCTCGAAACCTGAAAGAGATCAATACGTGGACAGCCTACAAATTCAACCGTGAAAGAATCAACCCAATCGATCCATTCTACGGTGATAAATCTTAAACCCTAGGCGTTTTCATAGGTTCTTAAATAACTCACCTAATATTGCATCAATGGCTTAGTAAAAGATCCCCCACTCCTCTTTAGGTCCTAATGTACCTCTGTCTAAAATTTTAAAACGTTTGGTTTAGTATTTTGTGAAAACGAAATAAAAAAATGGAGTTAGGGTTTTCGAATGGCTGGAGGAGGAAGACGGGTCCGCAGCTGTTGGATCTGTCCCCTTTTGATCAACGGCCGTGATCGTATCTGGATTGAATCCCAGTTCAATCCTGTGAAACCACGGTTATCCAGAGCTCCGTCCGATTAGATCCGGACCGTTCATCCAAACCGCGGGATTCAGATCCGCCGCTGGATTATTTCAGATCGAACCCGTTAGAGCGGCTCGGATCTCTGTCGTCGGATCACCTCTATAATCGATCCGATGCCTAGGGTTAATGCCGCGCTGGATAAGTGGCGGGTCCCATTTGATCGCCGCCATCCGCATGGCCACGCCCGCGCGCGCCGCGTGTTTTAGCACCGCCGCCGTTTGACTGAATTTAAAATATTTAAAATAAATCCAAAAAAAAATTCCATAACTTCAAAATTTCATCAGAATTTCATTTCAGATCCAATTTTGGATTTCTTGGTCTTATTTTGTTCATATTTTTAAGTTGTTTATTATAAAAATAATAGAAAATTATTTTGAGTAATATATTTTTAAAATTTTCAATAATACTAAAATATCTATTTTATTTTTAAATAAAAATATACAAATTATCTTGAGATAAAATTTGGCAGAGATGTAGTAGTGTTTAGGGTAGACTTCCAGTAATTTTCCTAAGCTTATTTGAAGCAATCTCAACTGGTTTATGAATTTACAAAAATCTAAGTCAAAATTTGATTTAGATTATTGGAAATTTATAAATTATTCAAACTAAATCCATTAAGCATGTTAGAGTTCTATGGGATAAGTGTGAAGTCATCTTTCCACTGAAAATAGGTTTAGATTCATGATCATATAGAGCTCAATTAAATTTTATTTCCAAAAGCATATTAATCTAACTTGAAAAGCTAACAAATCTTATATGATCATGCTATGGAATTGAGTTAGCTTTGATTAAAGATATATTTACATATATCTCTAATAAACTTAACCTAATTTCATTATTTATTCCTTTACAATTAATTATTTAAGCTCATAGGTTAGCATATAACCTGTGATTAAAGTAATTTATTGTAAAACTCCCTCCATAGGACATTAGGATGCACCTTCTTTGTTCATGGTTTGTTGTGCTTGTAACTAGTGTCCAAAAGGGTTAGAAACATTGATTTGATATCCTACAACTTAGTGGCACTTAGGAACAACAATTAAGGACTTGGTCTTAGTCAATTTAGAAAGATTTAGGAAGAACTACACACATCCCTTTTGGGATGAAGCTTAAATTTAGAAAACTAGTGTCATATATTCAATAATCAAATACACTTTGATTTGACATTAATTAATCCTAGAACAACTAGTAGATTTAGGATGATCCTTCAATAAGGATCTTTTTCTTTTATTTTAATAAACTCCTAATAAATCAAAATAAAATCCCTAAACATACTAATCAATCCTAATCAACTCTAATCAATCCTAAAATAAACTCACAACCTTCCAAAATTAAAACCAAAGCTTAAATCCCATTAAATTCAATTAATCCTTAATTAAATATTGAACCTTCCAGAAAATGTAATAAATCATTTTTAACTCCAAAAATTATAAAAAATATCTCTAATTAACCAGAATTAAATCCTTAACCAATAAAAAAAAAAACAAAGTGATTTGACAGCAAATTAAAGATTAATTTAATTTTAAGTAAAATTCAATATTTAATTAATTTAATTAATTAATAATAATTAAAAATCCCAATAAATTCTCAAACACTTGGAAATCCCTTCTTAGGTCATCCCTGACCTTTGGAGCTGATTTCAAGAGGTTTGGAATCCATTTGGATCAAAACCATAAAAAGGGGTCTTAATTAAACAATTTTAAAATTCATTAAATCCCCCAATCTTTGAAATATCATTATTAATTCAAGAAAAATTCAAATTGACCAAACTAAGTTGCATTAAACTCATAATAAGGCCTAATATTTATTAAAAATATAAAAATTCCAGAAAACATTTAAATTTAAAAAGTCAACAAATTGGTCAACCGTAGGTTAAAACTAGTTCAAAACTTCAAACCTTCATAACTAAATCCAGAAAAATCCAATTTCAACAAACTTACCTTCTAATTGATCGTCTTAAGGTATAATATTTTAATAAAATATTAACTTTATAGAAAACACCTTTTAATAAAAAGCCAACTTTTGACCCTTTATTTAATTGACTAAAATAATCCAAAAATTTCTAAAAATCCAAAAATTGTTCTAAAACTCTAAAAATGATCAACCAACTTCTAAAATTAGTAAACCAACACATTTATAATAAAATTCATTAACTCCTAATTCTTAACTAACTTAAGCTACTTAACTATACCGGGTACCACTAGGTAACCCAGGCCTACGAGGCTATAAGCTTAGCCCCAAGGAAGGTGAAATAAACTTCATGGCCTCGGTGTGAAACAAAGGTGGTATCCAACCAATCATTAAAAAATCAAATCAAATCTCTAAATCATTTCATATCCTTAATAATTTAATAAACCTTTAATTCTTAATAATTTTTTAATTCTATTAATTAAAATCTATTAATTATTCAATTAAATTATATATTCCTTTAAATTGAATTAATTAGATAATTTGATTTATTAAGATTTATCTTAATCAATCAAATTTGATAATTGATTCAGATTAAACGAATTCGGGTCTTCTACACCTAAAGTTTGATTCCTTCTGGAGGACTTTGGGCATTTTGACTTTTAAAGATCCTTAAAACATTTAAATAACAAAGAGATCTCCTATGGATTGTGCTCGACTCCTTTTAGGAAGGCACTAATCCATTTGGATTTGGAGATCTTCAAACAAAAATAATAAACTACCGACCTTATACGGCGTGCTAGATTCCTTTAAGAGGGCACGTCGTATTACATTCATAAGGTCCCTTTCTCTCTCCTTAATAAATTTTGGGGACTCTCAAAATGAATACATACCTTCTGTCTAAGGTGGGTATTTATTTTGGAAGTCCTAGGATTTATAAATTGATGATTTCCTGCACTTAGGGAATTATCAATCTATAAATTCTTTATAATCTAAATTAATAAACTTTAACATTTGAAATTGGAATAATTTAAAAATTCATTAATACATCTTATTTAAACTTTAATTAAATTCCTTTGACCTATAATAAATCAATCCTAATAATACATGCAATTTGAACAAATAAACCCATTAGGACTTACCCAAGCCACACAGCTTTCTTCACACACTTAGATGCTTGCTAGGACAACCAACTCTAGCCTAAGTTAGGTCGATGGTTTGTTTTGTTTTGCTTACGGGTGTCTTGCCTAGAGAGCAGCTATGTGTGATTTCTTACCTTTCTGTACTGCATATCATAGCATATTTCTTTTCTGTCTATACACCAGAGAGCGGATTGAACAAAGTGATGACCGTGTACTTACTTTTCTATCTTTACTTTCCTGCATTTATAATTGTACACAACGCACTCATAACATGCATCATTATATAACTGCTTTATTTTCTGTCTTTTATATTACTGCAATAGTAGAATGTTCCTAGAATTTGATGTACTACTTTTTATTTCCTAGAATTATTGTATATAGATTGAGTCTGTACAGCGTTTGGAGTCTGTAAAAGAATTAAAGATAACTGCTTATAAATATACAAATGGGGCTCCAAAAAGTAATGTCCTCCTTTAGAAGGATGTTCCTTTTTGGAATTCCATAGAAGACCTGGAGCCCGAAGACCATAAGCAGTTATACTTAATTCTATTTTTCTCGTAGGCTTAGAACCCAGGTTTGTTGTCGGTGTAACCGATGAAAATTATATTAATAAAACCAGCTCTTTCATATATAACTGTTTCATACATCATTCGCATACGAGTAGATTTTTGGTTTTTGTAAGCATATTATTTTGCATTTATTTTAAATTCTTGAACCACTCCTTGATTCCTAGGATAAAACCATCTTAACTCTTGCATCATCGGCGAATTGTTGTGATTAGGATTGTTAGCTGGCAGCCCACTCTAGGCAGGTGGTAAATCCAGATTGTATACACTTCTCTCTGCACATTCCCCCTTCTAATCAATTCTAACTCTTCTAAATTCAACTCTATAATCTAAAGAATATTGTTTTTGATATGAATGTTAACTTTGTGGCTGGCCCTGATGGTTTCACCACTAATTTTTTTCAAAATACTTGGAGTTTTATCAAAGAAGATCTTTTTGCTATGGTTTTGGATTTTTTTGCAGGTAATCCTATGCCCAAATTTTTTTCCTCCACTTCTATTGTGCTTATTCCTAAGAAGAGTAATGCTAGTATTTGGAATGACTTTAGAACCATTAGTTTATGCACTTTTTTCAATAAATTTCTTTCCAAAATTATTATATCTCATTTACTAATGTTCTTCCTAAGATTATTTCTCTTTTTCAAATGGGTTTTGTCAAAGGCTTATCCATCTCTAACAATATCTTGCTGGCTCAGGAATTTCTTCATGATTTGGATGTCAAGGTTAGGGGTGGTAATTCTATTCTCAAGTTGGATATTTCTAAAGCTTATGATAATATCAGTTGACAATTCATCCATAATATATTGCATTTATTTGGCTTTATTTTCACTTTTATTAATCTTATTAGAAATTGTATTGAAGGGTCTTATTTGTCTTTGATTATCAATGGTAAGAGTCGTGGTTTCTTTAAATCTTCTCCTGATTTAAGGTAAGGTGACCCTATGTCCCATGCTCTGTTTATTATTGTTGTTGATTATCTTTCTATAAGCATTGTTAACATATTTGAAAATCGACCCAATTTGTATTATCACACTCGGGGTGGTTTTCCTGTATCTCATATATGTTTTGTCGATGATTTTATTATTTTTATGAACGCTTCTCGTAATAACATTAATAAACTGATAGATTTTTTTCAATATTTTCATTATGTTAGTAGTTTATATTTAAATAATCATAAATGCTCTTTCTTGTTTTCCAATAATATTAAAGATCTTACTAGTTTATTCATTGGTTCTTACCTATTAAGTATCTTGGCATCCCTTTATATAAAGGGAGAAAGAAATCATTTTTATTTGATAAATTAATTACTTCTATTTAGTATCAATTACAGTCTTGGGATTATAGTTTTTTAAGCTTTGGTCGTAGACTTACGCTTATTAAAAGTGTTCTTTCTTCTTTACCTATCTATTCTTTTCAAACCTTGCTTCCTACTAATCTGGTCTGCAAAAGAATTGATATTATCTTTAACAAGTTTTTTTGGAAAGGCATGTGTAGTAACTCTAAAATTTCTTGGGCTTCTTGGGAAAAATGTTGTGGGGTTCTTAAAGTAGGTGGTCTTGGTTGTAAAACCATGGCTGGTTTGGCCCAAGCATTCTCTTATAAGTTATGGTTTACTTTTCGCTCCAATTTTCCTTTGTGAGCTAAATTTATGTTATCTAAATATTGTATGGGGAAGCATCCTTGTATTTGTGATTTAAAATTTGGTGACTCTAAAGTTTGGCAGAGGTTGTGTAAGGTCAGGTGGGAAGTGGAGCCTTATCTTATTGGGGACTTGGGGGTGGAAACATCTTCTTTTGACAGGATCAATGGTTACACTCTTTCCCTATAGACTCCCTTATTAATTCGACTTTTATTTCTATGGTTAAGGTTAGTAACTTTATTAATGATAACTGTTGGGATTATGATAAGCTTGCTGATGTTCTCCCTGATTGTATTATTCAAAAGATTCTTACTCATCTTATCAATTTTGACTCTAATGATGTGCTTTTATGTAATTTGTCTAATGATGGTTTGTTTAGATTAAAAGATGCTTGGAATGCTTTTAGACCTAAAAAAGAAGTTAATTTCATTTTCTAAAAAATTTGGCACAAAAGCATCCCTTCTATTGTTTCTACCTTTATTTGAAGAGTTTTATATAAATTTCACTACAGGAAAAACGTCATTTTTCGGCGGCCATTTTCGTCGGAAAATGGCCAAAAATCCGTCAGAAAATTGCATTTCCAGCGGAAATATTTTCGCCGTTTTGGTTCGCGTCGTAAAAAGACTTCCGGCGTAAAAAAATCTGACGGAAACATTTCCGGTGGATTTTCGACGAAATTTTTGCTGAAAAAATATTTTTGTCAAAATTTTAATGCGCCGGAATGCCAACGAAATAAAAAAAAAAAAAATTATCGACCGGCTACTGCTCCGCGGACGACCACAGGCCCCTCTGCCCGCCGCCCGTGGTCTCCCAGTGAACACAAGGCCTGGCCGTGAAAGCCGCCCACGTGAAGCGCAGAACCGGCCTGCCTGTGAACGCCTGACCCGCCTGACCGGCCTACCCGTGTGAACCGCGGACCCTGCCCGCCGAAGGCGGGATTCAAACCCCGCCCACCCCCTCTCTCACGCGCGCAGCTTCTGCCTTCTGCCAACTAGTCTGAAATAAAAAACTGTTATTTCTATTACTTTTATATTATTTAACATATATCCTATTAATTATAAAATCATTAATTTAATTTAACAAAAAATTTAAGTTATATATTCAATAATTTAAGTTATAATAAATTTAAATAATAATTTAAGTTATATATTCAAAAAATTTAAGTTATATATTCAATAATTTTAAAAAAAATTAAATAATAATTTTTTTTATTATAATTTAAGTTATTAAATTCAATAATTTAAGTTATATTTTAAAATAAAAATATTTAATTTTTAATTTCCGTCGGAAATCCGCCGGAATTTTCGCCGGAAATTTCTTCGGGAAAAATTCGTCGGAAAACCAATCAAAAATTATGTCAGAAATTCATTGAAAAAAATCCGCCGGAACGCTGCCGAAAAATCTGCCAGAAATTTGTGACGAATTTACTTCCGCCTGAAATTCTGTCGAAAATGAGCTGTTTTCCTGTAGTGTTTATTCCTACGGATGATAATTTAATTAAAAGAGGTTTCATTATTCCCTTTACATGCCAATGTTGTTTCCACCTAGAAAATATGTATCATGTTTTTGTGTTTGGGCCTATAGTTGTTAAAATTTGATGTTATTTTGATGATATCTTCAAATTAAATATTTATAATGTGAATATGTCCATTAATGCCCTTCTTAATGCTTGGTTGTGAATCTTATTGGGCACATTAGAAATGTTACCTCCTCCCTTATGTTATGGTTCCTTTAGTTGGAAAGGAACAACTCTTTAATTAATAATATTAAAATGGAATCTTTAAGGGTTATTAAAAATGTTAAGGACAAATTGCTCAGCTTGGTTTCTGTTAATTTAATTTCTATGAAAGATTTCAATAATTGTTATGATGTAGCTTTGGAATTAGGTTTCACTTTGAAGTTGACTTTGTTTCCTACTATCTCTCATTTGGTCCATTGGGTTAGACCGACGCTGGGTGGTTTTAAGATGAATGTGAGTTCCAATCTTGTGCATAACAATATGGGGTGTGGTGGCATCATCAGAGATGGCTTTGGTAATATTTTACTTAGTTTTGCAGGTCCCTTTAATGGTAATCATTGTCTGGCTATTTTCCCTTCCATTCTTTATGGTTTAAGAAGTTGTTTGTCCCTTGATATTGTTAACATCACTTTGGAGACTGAGCTTAAGTTTAATATTCAATGCTTAATTAATGAGTTGAAGCTGATCTTTCACCCGGAGACCTTTTATATTATTAGAGACATTAAAAAGTTGATGGGTTTTACTAATGTCCAGAATTCCTTTATCTATAAGGAGGCCAACGTCTGTGCTATTTGGTTATCTCGTTTTGGAGCTGGGAAGGATAGTTTTATTGATCTTGTGGAAGGCAATGCTCCTCTTAAAGGTCTTTTCAGATTGGATAAAAGTTCTTTTCCTTTTGTTAGAATTTAATTTTCTTCCTTAGTTGTTCCATTTTATGTGGTGGTTTTTTAGTTTTTCTGGTTGGTTTTGTTGGTCCTATTGGTTGTTGGTTATTTTGCTGATGCTTGTTTGCTGGGATTTTATCGGGAGGAGCATTAATTGTTCCTTTCTTTTGTGGGGTTGCTTGTTAGTGGCTTTCCTCCTTGTGGTTGTGGGTATGTTGGTCCTTATTTGTTGTTGGAGTTTTGACTCCTCTGGTTGATGGTTGGTGTTATTGCTTCATCTTGGTCTGGTGGACTGGTGCTCTGTATTTCCCTGTCTGGGTGGCTCTATCCTTTTTATTAAGTTATTCAATTTTTATGTTATTGCTTGTGGCTATTTGGCCTGGACCGATTGCTGGAGGTGGTTGTTTATTTTGGGTTCGTTGTTGAGCTCTAGCAGCTATGGCTTTGTCCTGGGCCTTTCGTGCAAGTTGCAGTGGCTTCAGGGTCTTTTCAATGCTGTTGTGTTTCATTTAATTATTGATTATTGGACTTATATTGGGTATTCTTGGTATAAGTTGTTTATTTGGATTGATTTTGTTGTTTTAAGGTGGTTTCCCCTTTTTGTTCGACTTTCTCGATGTTGGTTTTTTGGGTGCTGGGGTCTTGCTAATTGGGAATGCTGTTATTTTAGGGTTGTCGGGTTAGGGGGTGGGAGGGGGCTGATCCCTTGGGATTGGTTCTATTTTTTTCTGGATTGCTAGTGGGTTGGGCTTGCTGGGTTTGTTGTGCAGGAGGTGGCAGTTTTATTGTCTAACTCATAAGGTTGAAGTGCTTGTTTCCTGCTGGAACTTTTCTTGCTTTATTCCCTATGATTTTGATGGGATTTATAAAATTTTGGTGGTCTCTTGTTTCATTATGCTTCACTGCATTTATCTTATGTTTATTTTTAAATATTACAATTGGAGGGGCTGCTTTTGCTGTTTTGCTAGATGTCTGGTTACTGGTAATATACTTTTGGTGGAATTCTTTTTACCATTTTTGTTGGCCTATTGTTTGCTCTTTTTGGTGTGCTTTCTTCTCTGTTTTGCAAGATTCTTTTTTTGCATGCTCATTAGCTCTCACCTTCTCTTTCCATCACTCTTTTACCTATGTTCTCTCTCTCTCTCTCTCTCTCTCTCTCTCTCTCTCTCTCTCTCTCTCTCTCTTTTCATGAGGGATGAGACTACTTTTCTCTCTCCATCTTTACATTATTGTTTTTTTAATAAAAAATTTCATCAAATTTTTTTTATTATTTTAAAAACTCCAACTTCTAGTTTATAAGAGATTTATATAACTAAAGTCAATAATAAACATTAGAGGAGAATTATAATATTTAAATTTAAATCAATAACTTAAATATATTTATTAAAATTTTTTATATATTTTTAATATATTTTTATAATAATAAGATGCAGTTCTTTTATATTTTTATTGCTCTAAAAATATTTTTATTTAAATTAGATATGAAAATATATGATAAAAGAGTAATTGAAATAGATTAGTATGATAATATATAGTTAAATAAATTTGTGTTGAAATTAATTTAGATGAGCATGATAATAATTTTTTTTTTTTCATTATCGTAAACTTTATCTTCTTACAATTAAAAATAATAATAAAAAAAATAAAATCATAATATCAATTTCAAGATAAAATGAAAAAGCTTGAGGGTATTTTTAAATTTAAAACTTTGTGCCCCCGTAGATAAATTTAAAACAAAATTAAAAATCTTTTCTAAAAACTAACCTTAAATTTTGTAGGAACCTATCTTCTCTTCGGTTGCTTATTCTCTTCGCCTCAATTTTTACTAAGCATTCCTTCTGAACTTATTTCCTGTTATTTATAAGCACCCAGCTATGAAAATAAAATGTTGGAATCAGATTTCTTCGAAGCCATAAAAATGTGAGCTCACACGGGCTCCTCCAAAGCCGGAAATCGTTCCCGTTTGCTACAGAAAACGCACAGCCACTTTGAGTTTTCAATGCTCCGTGTACATTTTACATGAAAAACAAAGCTATGCTTCGGGTTTTCAAATTAAAATTCCATCCTGCAAAGCTTTGCGTTTTCTTCAAAAGGCTTTCTCTGACTCCTTTTTTGAACCCTCTTAAGTTATATTTTTCTCACGTTGCTTTTCTTAATTTCTAGCTCAAATATGATCCTTTTAAAAATTTCGCCTCTGGCAGTGTTATTCTGCTGGCAGAAGTGGTGGCATCACTTCTGCTGCTACTCTCCAACGCCTTCGCTGCTGCTGCTAATCTCGCCCCCGCCTTCGCTACTGTTGCTGCTACTCTCAAGAAACGTTACTATCCTCTGTGCTGTTTCGTTGCTCCGCATCCACAGGAACTTCCCTCGAGGAGTTGGAGGAGGAGAAGTTGAAGTAGAAGGTGGTGGCGGCAATGAGAGGGCCTCCAGCTTTCGCTTTTTCTCTTCCTCTGCTTCCTTGATGGGGTTATGGAACGTACTTCGTGGAAGGCTCTGTTTCCTGCTTCGCCGCCGGAAAGATGGACCAGCTTTGTTCTCTTCCATATACATGGGCATGCAGGCCAAAGGGAGAAAATCTTGATTGTTGAGATGAGTAATTTGGAGCTGTGGTTCGACTGCGCTGAAGGTGGAGAGCAAAATCAGATTCGATAGTATAGCTTATGATGCGAGTTAACGATTAATTTCTCCTCAGGACTCGGCCAAAGCTTTGCTTTTCAGTTTTGCGAAAATCAGGTGGGGAAATACAAATTTTTTTATTAATTTTTCATTCATTCCTACCGATCGATAAACAAATTTCTTTTTGTCTTTTTCTTTTAATTCAGACTAATTCAAACGCAGGAAATCTGAAGTTATGTGGCAATATGACAGAAAAACGGGTGTTGGTTCTCTGAATCTCTGTGATTATACCTCGTATACATGCAAGAAGGGAGAGACGTAGATGAGGAGGAGAGAGAAAATAAATTTATAAAGATAAATAAATAAAAATTAAATCAAATGTTATATTATAATAAATTCTAAATTATTAAATTTATTTTAAAAATACGGTAATCCAAATATTTTTTACATAATAATTTTTTATTAATTAAATAAATTTAAATTTATTATGTAATTTTAAAAAAATCTTCTAAGCGAGAAACTCTTTCCTTGAGGTTATTTATATTCATATACCAAAACTTTTACGTTCTCACATATAGAGCATATATATAAATCTTTATATGTAATATTATAATATTTATATTTTTAGTGATGTAAGAAAAATTAATATAAAATTTTAAAGATATATATATATATATATATATATATATATATATATATATATATATATATATATATATATATATATAATTAAAACATAAAAAATTGTTAATTTATCATCAAAAAATTATCTTGATCTGTCACAAATCTCGAAGCAAAATCAAGTTGGAAACTTCAAAAATGAAACCGGAGATCACTTGAACTTCGATTTTAGCAAACTTAAAGTCAAACTGAATGTCTCAAACATAAGAACTCAACGATATCAAATTTGATTCAATCCGAGCCCAAACTTGTGCAAATCAAAGATTTGAAGTGCATTTAGAAGGTTCAATCCATATTTTGGATTACCAAATAGTTTCAAAACGTGACATGCTTATAGTCGAATCGAGCGGCTCGACGACACAAATCCAACGAGCCCAAGATCGTTAAATTTTGATATCATTAAATGCATGATAAACTATCCACGATCAAGAGATTCAACATCGGCCACCCATTCAAACCACTAAGAATTTACTCTTAATCTTCCTCCTATTTATTGGTCACGGCACTCTCAGAAAATTGTAAATAGAATCATTTTTCATTGAACGTGAGGGGGGGGGGGGGGGGGGGGGGGGGGGGGGGGGGGGGGCAAGAAAGAAGAGCTCTCCTTCCACGAGACTCCTCCCCGACTACCACCAGGCCACCGACTGACATCAGACTTATTCCCTTTGCTGAATTTCTACACGATACCAAACTTCAGCTCGTCGCCGAACTTCTACAAGTCACCGGATTTCTACTCGATGTCAGACTTCCACCCATCCACTAGACTTTTGTTCATCGTCAGACTTTCATCAGACCTCTACTCAACACCAAATATTCGCCTGTCGTCGACTTCTACCCACGTCAAATTTCTACCCATCATCAAACTTCTGCTTATCGCCAAACTTTTGTCAGACTTTTACCTGATGCAGGACTTTGACCCATTGTCAAACTTCTATCCCTCGTCATACTTTCATCAGACTTCTACCTGACGCCAAACTTCCGCCAGACTTCTACCCATCGTCGAACTACTACCCGATTCCAAACATCCACCCCTGATCAAACTTCTGCGCGCCCATCATCAGACTTTCGTTAGACCTTTATCTTTTGCCGGACTTCTGCTCGTCGCCAGATTTCTACTCGACACCAGACTTCCTCCCATCAATGATCCTTCCGACCTCTATCGCGTAGCGACTACAATCCTTCCAACCTCTGTTGCCATATAATGTATTTCCAACCTCCGTTTCTCACCGACTATGATCCTTTCAACCAAATGAACACATCAACAATGATGCTTCTTGTATCCACCATATAATACACTCAATGTGATGTATATTTGTTACATCAAGCCAAGGCCTTCCATTTAATATAGAGCCTCATTAGTAATCAACGAGAAATACTAATGGATTCATTCAAATTGGTCTATGCCCTTTAGTTTTCCCCATTTTTAGAGTTTTCCACATAAAAATCTTGATGTCTCTTATGAATATTCCACCATATCTTTTTATCTGCATGCATACTGGATCTTCATACAAAGTTAATTTGTTAAACTTTTTATTTCTTTAATGCCATGAATACTCCAAGACACAATAGTTTGGCACCGTCTGTGGGAATGTGATTCCTGACAGGGGGGGGGGGGGCAATTTTTGCTCCAACATTAAAAGTCCATTTATGTTAATTTTCTAGCATCAACTATTACTGCATAAATTTTATGAGAATTAAATATGGACTGGGGGCAATCTTGACTACAATCGTGGTCTAAAAGATTCTTTCAACTCTTTCAATATCCAAGAAGATATCTTGGGATCATAAAGCTTCTAGCAAATAAAAAGATGCTTTCAATAAATTTTAAGTTTATACAGTCCCTAGTTGGACTTCTACTCCTTGAGCAAGATCTTAATCTCAACCTCAAAAAGATAGTAATGATAAAAAAATATATCATTCTTTACCTTTTATTCGGGATACATGTGGCATTTTCCCCCTCCCAATCAAGATAAAATCAATCCTAGAGGGACTCAATTCAACCTCTTTCACACAGGTTAATATCATATAAAAATGCTATGACATATAACCTCAAATAGGTCATACATCCTTAGTGAATTTTCTTAACCTCTTTCATATAAGTAAACATTATTGAATAAGGCTTTGACACACAATCTTGAATAGTCATACTTCCTTGGTGGATTCTTTTGACCTCTTTCATATATATTAACGTCATCGAGCAGTACTCTAATATATAACTTCAAATAGGTCATATATTATTAGTGGATTCTCTCGATCACATACATAATGATTAACATCATTGAGTAGCACTCTGACATACAACCTTAGATGGGTCAAATATCCTTGATGGTTTCTCTCAATCTCTTTTATATATGTTAACATTATCGAGTAGTGCTCTGACATATAATCTCGGATATATTATACATTTTTAATGAATTCTCTCAACCTCTTTTATGTAGGTTAACATCATCAAGCAGTGCTGTGATATATAATCTTGGATAGGTCTTAAATCATTGGTGAATTCTCTCAACCTCTTTTATATAGATTAACATCATCAAGCAATATTCTAATATACAACCTTGGAAAGATCATATATCATTGGTGGATTCTCTCGATCACTTAATTCCACATAGGTTAACATCATCGAGTAGTGCTCTGATATACAATCTCAGATAGGTCATATATTATTGGTGGATTTTCTCGATCTCATTCATAGTGGCTAACATCATTGAGTAATACTCTCACTACAATAAAATCACTTCTTACCGGTAGCTTATTTCAGTGGATATCATAAACTATTTAGTTATTTTGTAAAATTTTGGCACCTTTGCGGCGGTTTAAAATCCACCAGTAAAAACTGCATAGGAAATCATTTTTGACGGTGTATTTATGGTAGTTTATCGACGGTAAGTATCGTCGGTTTGGTTCTAGTGGTCATGACGCCAGTAATCGCCGGTTATTTATCGGCGTCATACTGGCTGTTTAACTGTCGGTTATGTAAGATTTTTTTGACGGCATTACCGCCGGTATAGCGCCGGTACATAACTGACGGTTTAACAGAGTTTTTGGCTGAAGGAATTACCGGTTGTGCCATCTCTAGTGTATTGTCGGAGAACCACTAGAAACTGTTGGTAAGCCACCAGAATTTATTGGCGGTAAAGCCGTCCAGTATCAAAGTTTCTGGCGGCCAAACCGTCGGTTGGCCACTGGAAACCTATAGCATCTGAAAAAAAATTGAAAACCTCCCCTCTATTTTACTAATTTTCACCATAAACTTTAAACCTGCACATAAAATATAAAATTTTTATAAATATGAGCAAAACGATATTATAATCAATCACAATAATTATCACAAATATATTCATAAAAATAAATCAACTCATAATAAGTTCATAACAAATAATAAGTTAAACCAACTAAGTTCATCATAAGTTTACACATAAGTTCATCAAACCAAATAAGTTTACAATAAGTCCATCATAAGTTCATCAAACAAAAAAGAATATTAATCCTCCTCCATTTCCTCACTGTCTGGTAATGCATGTGGCTGCTCTTGCTCTTACTCATTCTTTTTTTTATTTTCATCTATGTAGGATCGCATCTCTACCTACATCTCATTTTGAACCTTTCTCATCTCTTCTATCTCTCTCGTCAGTGCTGCAACCCTCTGGCTTACACTTTCTTCTGCGCCACTAAGATCATAAATGTTGAGATGGATGAACTGCCCATATAAGCATAGGCTTATGAGCCCAAGCCACTCCCTCTGCCTTACTCCAACAATATCTGACCATGTATGATACCAAGAATACTGGGTCGATCTTGAATATGATCCCTCACCAATGGACTAATGACTTTCTCGAGCTCATATAAAATCATCCTGAGAGATTAAATCTATAAAATATCTTGATATTAGAATGACTTTTATTATAATAAATTTATATTTCCAAACTCCAAAAAATTATACTCATGCAAGCCTTTTTAGCCTTTTCATCAATCCACTGATGGTCAGCTTGATGTTGGTGAGTTCTCATATGCAACTCAAGCTGTGTCGGCTCCCAGCTAAGAAACTCTTTCTGAAAATAGAAGACATATTAATAATAATATAAATATATTTATTAAACTAAATTAAATCTTTTACTAGTTGTCATCTATGTTCCATATGAGGAACATATCCATCAATATGAAGAGATCTTCATAAACCCCCACAGTCAGATGCTATATTAAGCTTATTATGCTCTTTTATTTTTATAAACACAGGGCTCACCCATGCTCTACTCAGATATGCCCATACGCCCTCTCTAATCCATATTAGGCACTGCTCAAACTTTCTAATATCCGTGAACATGTCCTTAAGATGGGTTGATCCTCTCTTCTAAATAATTATTCTGATTCTCGTGTTATGCTTAGGCAACCACCTAAATTCTTTTTGTAAAAAAATATAGGCATAATAAAAAATATTAATACAAATCAAATCAAATATCTAAATTCATGCCAAATAAGTATACATGAAATTCTTCAAATTATATATCTCTAATTTTCTTTAGAATCTTCTTCCATGATAAGTAAGGAGCATCATATTTGTTTCTTATGATATCCCAAATCTTGTGATAAGGTGGCCTTGAAGGATTAAAGTTACAGGTTAATTTTTTATCAATAATATATAATATATCTAAATATAAGAAACTTAAGAATATAAAGTAAACTTATGTATGGCCCTTAGGCTCAATGTATCGACACTTATCTACTGTAGCTACATGATCCCCAACATTAACCTCTACTAGTCTAGATGGTCCACCGTGTTTTGGCTTCACCGGATATGATTAATAATATGGGTGGGGGTAAGGAGGGTAAGGGACGGTGGATGGAGCAGCTTGTGATAATGGTGGCGGGTTAATATGGATAGAATGGAGCTACTTGTGCCTGATCTAAAGAGGAAAAGTGAGGACTCATCGACGGAGGAGAGAAGTACCCAAGAAATGGTGGTGGTACAACAGCAGGTAGATCTGACTAACCCTGACCTACTCACTAAAAGACTGCTGCTGACTCCTAGGTGGTGGTGGTAATGGTATAACTAGTGGAACTGATCTCTACTCCTCACTTTCATCAAGCTGTCTAGGTCTATTAGGATTAACACTCAACTTTTTTCGAGAAAATTTTGAGGCAAAGGATCTACGAGGATGATTGTCACCTGAAGCCATCTGTATTAAAAGAAGAAATTAGTAAAATATTGTAATTATAAAAAATAAAAAATATAGAGTTCATAGTAATAAATTACAAAAAAAAAAAGAATTCTATAAGTACAAAAATTATTCAGAAATAAATAAGTATAAAAACCACAATTATAAAAATAATGAATAACATTTTCATTGCTCAAAATACAAAAAGTACAATTCTATAAGTACAAAAACTATTCAAAAATATTACAAAAATTATAATCATACAATTCTAAATTATAAAAACTACAATTCTAAATTATAAAAACAATTCAGAATAAGAAATATTTTTATTGTTCTTAAGGGTACCTTCACTTTCATCCTCGTTCTCACTTGATGAGCTAGTTAAACTATTCACATCTTCTAATTACATTTCAATACTAGGGATTGTAGTTGGCATCTCCTCAATTTCAACAGCCTATTACTTGATATCTCATCCTCTTGATGTGTAGTTGCTATAACGTGTTGTTGATCAATTATCATTCGTGCTTTTATTTTTCTGACAGCTAGCTAATCTTATTTGTCCCTAGGACCACTGGGATATTTACTGAAATAAACTTGAATAGCTTGACTTGCTAACACAAATGGATCATACTTTATGTATCTTCTACTATGTTTTACATCTATTAAATCATATTCAAGATGAATCCTTCTGCCTCTATTCTGTACTGGATCATATCATTGATAATTAAACAACCTTATAAAGTTTTCATCTTCGCCTGGATACTCCAAGTCCAGAATCTCATTTAGAATACCGTAATAATCACACTCATCTTCTTCATGAGTATTCCCTTTAACACATACTCCACAATTTTAATTTTTCTTCCTTCACTCCATGACTTGATATGAAATTCAAACCTATTAACTATATATATTGATCATGTCTTTACTTTTTATATTGGGTCCCATGCTAATGCTTGCAAATCTTTTATGAAATAATTGTTACCAGGGTTATGTGCCTAAATTTTTTTAAAATATTAATATTTTTGGTATTAAATAAGATGTAATTCAAATAAAAATTTTAAAATTTATGAGCTCACATAACATCTAAACCAAGATGGAAATTCATTTACAATAACTTGCTCAATATCCTATAATCTGTTAGAGGCAAATTACTTATGAAATACTTGATGATAAATCATCCAAATAATACTTTAGTATTTTAAATAAACATTACTCATTATGTATATTATGAAAGAACTTACTCTAAGATTTTTTCAACTTCTTCACAGTTTAGTAGCGCATATAAATTCGCTGTTTTTATTTCTAAATCATTGAGAAATCTTTCAACTCATTTACCACTAAGCTTTTCATGACTTCTAAATACTGATAGTATAACATGTGATTGTTCTTCTATATTGAAGTCCATGTTATGACCAATGTTTGTTCTTGTACTCCTTATATGGGGCTCAAAGTAGTTGAAGTAAAAGTGAGTGGTTTTTTAAGACAAATATGCTTCACATATCGATCCTTCTAATCGTGCTTTATTCTTAACATATTTCTTTAACTTGTTTAAATATCAATTAAATAATTATAATTATCAAGTTAATAAACATATGTTCTCAACTTATTCAAAAATATTAAAGTCTTAATAAAAATATGTTTTACCTCTCGAAAGAATATATCCAACGATATTATATAAGTCCACCAACTCTAGATTCGTAATATAGATGGACTGGAAGATGTTCCATAGAATCAAAAAATACTGGGGAAAATTTTTTTTCAAACTTGTAGAGGATGATTGGTATGTTCTCCTCACTCCTCTGTAAAACATCTTTGCTTACTTTAGATGAATATTGGTCTTTGAAAAAAATATGAAAAATATATCATTTTTAGCCTTCTAGCTTATAATATAAAAATATAACTAAGGATTCAATGTCTAGTACAACAACAAAAGAAAGAACATAACTTGTCTAGCACATAAAGTTTTAACTATTCAATAGAAGGAATTATATGATTAACTTCTTCAATAGTTTGTCTTTGAACTTCTAAATCATCTTTAATAAATATCATAGCTTCTGATATCCAGACATAATACAAGTAGCTAATATATACTTCAACATTAACTATATAGAGTATGGCTATGTTGCATCAATACAGATACAACGACAAGGATAGACACGATACGGATACGGGATATGTCAATTCTTAAAATTACATGATATGAGTACGGCATAGACACGACATTATAATTTATAAATCATATATAATAATTAAGAAAACAATCAAAGTATAATATTTGAAATTATAAAAAAAATGAAAATAACATCATTTGTTGCCTTGTAGCTTGTAATATCAAAATATAACTAAGCATTCAATGCCCAGTATAACAATGAAAGAATAAACATAAATTATCTAGCATAGAAAGTTTCAACTCTTCAATAGAAGGAATGATATGATTAACTTCTTCAATAGTTTGTCTTTGAACTTTTATATCATCTTCAACAAATATCATAGCTTATAATTTAGGCTCATCAAGTGAAAGATTAGTAATTTCTAATATTCTTATGTCATCAAGAGACTAAAATCCATCTCGAAAATGAGAGAACCTTGCTTGCAACAACAAAGTTCACCAGTGCATCCATCTACTTCTCCATAAAATCACCTAACCTTATAAATAACCTTTCATCTACTCCTACTGATGAAAATAAAAATAAAAAAAAACAAAAAATGCAAACTTAAACGCGTAGATGACAAATTCACAGAGGAGTTGGCGACATCCTCAGCCTTAATTTGATGCTATAGGGGGGTCGAGATCTTTGATCGGAGGAAGCTTGTCGGTGGCCAGAGGAACGTGTCAATCGCGCGAGAGGGCGGAGGAGACAGGCCGACTGTTAGGAGGGAGAGAGAGGGCGTTACGAGCAAATGAAATGGAAGGTTGGGGATGTTTGATTTTAGGGCTTATTCTGGTGGTGTTCCAGCAGTTATGACTGACAGAACAAAATCACTTAAAACTGACGGTTTAAATAGCCGATAAAGTGACGGTAATAAATGATGCCCGTAGAATAATCGATGAATATTCAGCAGTTATTTGACCGCCACTATTTCCAGCTGTGGTTTTTTTAGCCAGTAAGACCACTAATAAATACTGACGGTCTAATCGCCAGTTAAATCGTCGTTAGTATCGGCGGTCACATAACTGTCAGTCTGGACCGCCAATATTTCATGAATTTTTTGTAGTATCTAATATATAACCTTAGATGGGTTAAATCTCCTTAATGGATTCTCTCGATTTCTTTCATATAGATTAACAATATTGAATAGTGCTCTGACATATAATCTCGGATATGTCAAACATTCTTAGTAGATTCTCTCAATTTCTTTTATATATATTAATGTCATCGAGTAGTGCTCTGATATATAATCTCGGATAGGTCATACATCATAGATGGATTCTCTCGATCCTTTTTATATAGGTTAACAATATTGAGATGTGCTCTAACATACAACCTTGAAAAGATCATACATCATTGGTAGATTCTCTCGATATCTTCCACATAGGTTAACATCATCTAATAACACACTGATCTATAATCTTGAGTCATATATCCTTGATGGATTCTCTCCACATCTTCAATAGAGGTCAACAACATTAAGCAATACTCTAAATGGATCATATTTTTTAGAAAAAAATGATGAAAGCAAATGGTAATGAAGTCATCACTAATATAAAAATCTTAGTTGACACAAAAAACCTAAAAAATTCGAGGAATGGGGGGGGGGGGGGGTAATGAATTAAAGCATCTCAAAGATGCATAAATAATTTAGTTTCTACCAGGGGACAAGTTCATTTTAAAAAAAAAATAAATTTTGAGTACATATAATAATCTCATCATAATATATAACATTATTAGAGTTACATAGATTCAACATTAGATTCAATTGTATATTTATTCTAATTAGAAGCTAAAATTAAAAGTTATTTATTACATATAATAATCTCAACATCATCAAGTAATAAATAACTTCAAAAAGGTTAAATATCCTTGGTGGATTCTATTGATCTCTTCTCTACTACACATTGAAGCATCTCTTATAATTTCTTCTTTAAAGAAAGATTATAACATGATCATCATCAGACCTCTACTCAATTGACATTATTAGTATGTTGTTAGACTATTAACATGACACACTGCTTCGACCACTTCAATCAGGGATATAGCTAATATCTACACATATCAATATGGATTTATATTATCTTAGCAGAATGTGACTAGACTAACTCCATCATCAGCACTTCATTTGATGTCTATTATCGATCCTTTACTTCATAATATCCATCATCAATTTCTCACTTGACTACTCTTAGTAGCACAACCTCTAACTATCTCTTTCAACCTTTTACCTGGCCATCGATGGCCACAAAATTTCCTCCCAACTATTGATTGCCATCAGACTTCCACCTGAACTTCGATCGCTATCAAAATTTTGCCCAATAATCGATCGTCGCTACACTTTCTTCTTATAGCGAATCATTGCCAGATTTCTACTCAAACATTATCAAAGTTTTTCCCATATACTGAGAATCACTAATTCTCCTCTCGACTATCATTATAGTCAAATATTTTTAAATCATCTTCATATACAAGGAGCAATTGATATTCTTCTGTCAAAGATTTGAAATTACTAAATGACAAGAGGGGGGTGAATTGTGAAAATCTTTTCCTTAATAAAAATAACCCTAAACAAGAGTTTTAATTTTTTTTGTTATTTTTTGAAATACTACAACAAAATTTTAAACGATTTTTCTTCCACAAGTTTCACCATGCAATAGTTATGAAAATTAAATGCAAGTAAAAAGTAATCGACGATAAGGAAAAAATACACCAAGAATTTTTATAGTGGTTCGGTCAAAATATGACCTACGTCCACTCCCCGGAGTCCTCCGCTCCGGGATTTTCACTATCAAAATAGTTCTCCTTTTGCCCCCCCTCGGCAAGGCGAAGAAGCCTTTACAAACCTCCCTTTCACCAACCCGGCGTGGCGGAGTGCCAAACTCTGTTTTCGCCCTCATGGCGACGGCAGAGAACCTTCTCGTTTTTCTCCCTCCTGGAGAAGGCAGAGAATCTCGAGGCAACGGATGTAGACGAGCCTTTCCCTTAGAGATCCTCCCTCAAATCCTTCTAGGGCCACAGGAGGAGCAAGATGCAGCAAGCTTGAAGCAACCGTGTGATCTCCCTCACACCTCTTCTCCCTCACAACGCTCACCTCCTCCTTCCTCTCTCAACCCTCAAGAATTTCTCTAGAGCTCTCTCCCTTGGAATCCCTCTCTAACCACGTTCACCCCTCTGTGATTCTTACTAAAAAAAGACTTGATTGACATCTAAAATGGGCTCCAAAAACCTCTGATTTCAAAAGTAGCAGTTACTATTCATACAGTACGATGCAACATCGTACAGTACGATATGTACAAACAGACATCGTCCTGGTATGAAGATGTACGAACAGTTTAAAAATAATTCGTACTGTACGATATAATATCGTATGGTATGATCCACAAAACACTATTCGTACAGGACGATAGTCTGGACGATCAGATGTCGTCTCTGTTCATCGTATGGTACGATCCAGTTCGTACAGTACGATGTTCAAAAATTAATTAGGCCTGAATTACATGCACTAATTACGGGTTAATTTAAGTAAGTATTAAAAATAGATCGTACAGTACGAACACGTTCGTACAGTACGAGCGACGCAAAATCACTTACTCAAATTAAACTACGGCTAGGGTTTTGGATCTGAACATATCGTACAGTACAAAAATATTCGTACAGTACGATCTATTCACAGAATCGTCCACATAGCTCTAATCGTACAGTACAAAATAACATCGTATAGTACGATCTACAGAGAAGAATTTCTATGACAATTTTCATTTAAAAACAAGCTCTCCCCCTGTGTGTGTGCATGGTTGCTCTTACTCTTATGCATTTTGTACGCCAGACTCAATAAAATAAAATAAAATAAATAGAAAAATACAATATTTGACTCATACTCCTAATCTACCCTTTCTTTAGTCGTCCTTTCGTCCTGAGTCACTTGTGATCTTCCTGAAATGTTAGTACTCAAGGACAATAGCAAATAAAATAGTATTCAATGAAAGGTTGTTCCAAAACACTCATTATTTGACATCATCAAAATCTCAAACTCGGGGTCATGGGTTGCAACAAGATTGTCTATTAAGAAGATAGTCTCTCATCGTGACTACTATACAAAAGAGAGAAATTGAAGCTTGATAAGGGATACCACTTATCTCAGATAGTGAAATGCCTCTAATGTAAGAAAAAGTAAGAGGAAAAGAGAATGAAAAAGGAAAAAAAATTCTTCTACACAAAAGATGGGCACTAAATTTGGATAGGAGATGTCACATAATAAGAATAATGAAAAGCCTCTGAAGGAAGAAGGAAAGTGGGAAAAATGTGGGAAGAAAAAATTTATAATTTCATCACAATATAGGGGCACTGAATTTGAGTAGGAGATATAACATACTAAAAATTGTGAAAAGTCTAAACTGTAAAAAAGTTAGAGGGAAAAGTGAAGAATAAAAGAAGAAAATTTTATCCTACACTAAAGGGGTATTTATAGAAAGAAAAGGGGGAAACATGGTTCAAAATGGGTGAAAATATTGCCTCCAAATTATACAAAATTTTCAAAAAAAATTCTAAAAGTTTTTAAAAAAAATTTGGGACCCTTTATTACTATTTTTTGAATTCTAAAAAAATAATTAAAAAATTATGGAAAAAAATGAAAAAAAAAATTCACAAAGAAGTGCAGCAGCCACCCCCACGTAAAAATAAATTTATAAAGTTAAAAAAGGTGTCGTGGGGCTCACTTCAAAAAAAAAATTTCTAAAGTAGCCAACTGATGCTATATAACCACGCGCCCCCTAAAGGGCGCATCTTTTCACGCATGCAGCAACGCATGCCACTATGCCGACGGCCGGCCGGTAGGCCATCCATTCAAGTCTCGACCAAAATTTTTGGCCCGAAAAAATCAAATCGAATATTTTTGGGGTTTCTAGAATCATTTTTTGACTTTATGTATCTTTTTTAGTACTTTTAGTGCTCAATTGAGCTTCTATGACAAATATTGAGCACATTTTCAGTTTTTAGAATGCATTTTTTTTATGATTCAATCAATTTAAAATACTATAATATGTATTTTTTGACTTCTAGGACTTTGACGTATGAAATAGGTGGGCAACTGATATATCATCGAAAAATTGTCTTGATCGGACACGAATCTCGAAGAAAAATCAAGTTGAAATTTTCAAAAATTAAATTAGAGACCATCTGAACTCCAAATTCAGTAAACTTATAGTCGAACTGAATGTCTCAAAAATACAAACCCAACAACACCAAATTTAACTCAATCTGAGCCCAAATGAGTCCAAATAAAAGACCCAAAGTGCATTTAGAAAGTTCTGTTCATAATTTGGATTACCAAATAGTTTCCAAATTTGATAGGCTTATAGTAAAATCGAGCAGCTTGACAAGACAAATCCAACGAGCCTATGATTTTTAAATTATGATATCATTAAATGCCTAATAAATAGTCCATGATGAAGATTCCACATCGTTCATCAATTCAAACCACTCCAAATTTACCCTAACTTTTCCTCCTATTTACTGGTCACACCACTATCAGAAAATTATAAATAGATCCCTCGTTATTCACTAAAACTACGGGGAGAAGAGGCCCAAGAAAGAATAGAAGGAAGAGAAAGAAGAGTTCACTTGCCACCATACTTCAACCTGACCACCTCCCAGCACCGACCTATGCCAGACTATGCTCATCGTAAGATTTTTACTCGACACTGAACTTCCATTTGTTGTCGGACTTTTGTATGTCACCGAATTGTTAAGAGAGTTGCTATTTGTATGTTTTACATTCTTGCAACTTGTATATTTTTGAAGATTTCAAATATTATTATTTTATGTGTTGATATCTCCTAACACTTTTTGGAAGATTTTTTTTGCTCTTGTATGAACTAACATTTCAGGAAAATCAAACTCCAGACAACTGAAGACTTCAAATAAAATTTAGCATGAGAGATTTTGTGAATTGAAGCTTGTATTTTTCTTTGAATTAAGTTTTAGAGGGAGTGATTGTAATTGAGTGAATAAACACACACACACACACTTAAGGAGATATTTAAAAATTTATACTGATTGTATGGGACGATCAAGTCAATTATCTCCTGTAAAGAGTAATGGAACGAACAGGAGTCGAACAAAATTTTTTTAAGTCCTGATCATCGAGGATGAATATTAATCGTACCATAATGAAATGTTCTCTGAAAAATTTTCATTCAAACAAAATTCATATTCGTGCAAGGACGAAATGCTCTCTGGAAAATTTTCATCCAAATGAACTCAAATTCATCCCAGGATGAAATGTTCTAAGAAAAATTTTCGTTCAGATGAAATTAATATTTGTGTCAGGACAAAATGCTCTCTGAAAAATTTTCGTCCAGACGAACGCAAATTTGTCTCAGGACGAATTGCTCTCTATAAAAATTTTATCCGGACGAACTAATTTTTGTCCCAAGACAAAGTGAACTGACTCTTTAACTTTTGGCGACGTCCTGCAATTTTTGGGAACCAACCTATGGTATAACTATTCGTACCGGACGAATCTAGTTCGTACGGGATGATACTCGGGTATGATTTTAGTTCGTACCAATATACATTTGGTTTATTTTCACACATTTAAGTAAAATTGTCCAGGATGATCTACGATCATACAGGATGATCCACTGCTGACAGACTTGAAAATTTGCAGTTTTTGGATGCTTTTTCTTGTCTTTTTTATAAATAGTCCAATTTAGACTGTCACTTAATCTTTTTGCCTGTTGATCTTTGTGCCAATTGAAAGGAGATTGAAGGAGAGAGTGTTTGTAGGAGATTTCTTACTTCTGGAGCATGAAGGATTCACTTGGAACTCAATGGTAAGAATCTCTACTTGTGGTTTTTGAATACTTCACTCTTTTCTCTCTTCCTTCTAGATTTCTTGTGAGAAGATCTCTCAAGGAGATCCGATTCTCTGTTAGCTCTTGGAGAGTATAAACAGACGAAGGGTTCTCTGCCCACACTTGGAGAGTGTGAACAGTCAAAGGGTTCTCTGCCCACATTAGGAGAGTGTGAAAGGATGAAGGGTTCTTTGCCCACACCAGGAGAGTGTGAAAGGATGAAGGGTTCTCTTCCCACACTAGGAGAGAGTGAAAGGATGAATGGTTCTCTACCCACACTAGAAGAGTGTGAAAGAATGAAGGGTAGGGTTATCTTCCTATACTAGGACAGTGTGAAAGGAAGGACGGTTCTCTGCCAACACTGGAAAGAGTGTAAAAGGACGATGGTTCTCTGCCACACCGAATAATGTTGGAAGAGAGTTTTGTAAGGGCTTCTCCGCCTTACTATCGGTGTAAAAGGAGAGTCACTATTGGTATTAGTGCAATACTCAGAGGGTGCCTCCAAGGAGTGGATGTAAGTCATGTTTGATCGAACCACTATAAATCTCTTGTCTTTTATTTTTCTGCTGCTTTATTTTTACTTTTCTATTTTAACTTGTGGTTGAAAATATTTTTTATAAAATACATTAAAGTTTATTTTTGGTATAAAATATTTAAAAGAGGGATTAAATTTTTAATTACCAATTCACCCCCCTCTTGGTTAGCCGCTGGGACATAAGCTTAGGTTTAACAACCTAATTTATATTAAACAAGTTTCAACAAGTGGTATTAGAGCTTAGTTTCAAAATCATAAGTTTAGACTACTTTTTGATTAACGTAGATGGCTACATTTGGAAACCAAAATACACCTGAGGGTTACTCTATAACTAGATATTCACTGTTCGACAATATTCCTTTTGATTTTTGAAAAACACGCAAGTCAATATTTTTACAGTCACTTGATTATCGTATGTGGATCTTAGTTCAGGAAGGGTATACAAAACCAGCTAGACTAGTTGACGGAGTTAGAGTTGAAACATCTTTTGAAGACTGGACAGTAGAAGAACGTGACTTAGCACAACTAAACGCTAAATGCTTGAATAGTTTTTTTTGTGCTTTAAAATCAGAAGACTACTGTGGACCTCCGAAAGGAACACCGCGCAAACGGGTCGATTGGAAGGGACAGATTGGATCGTGCATACGACTAACCATTGAGGATAGAGGCTGACGCCAACACACCTCGATGGATAATAATATACACGACCTAGTCACGGGTTTCCCCCACCCGATGCAAGAGCTCGAATGGGGTTTAGTAGATTGTGGGGACCAAGTTTCCCACGGGCGCAAGCCCCCGTGGTTAATTACGTCCCAGGCCGGAGCCTGAGAAAACTCTCGATTAAGGATCATACATTATCCTCTCTTAAAGTGGGATCAGCACAAGGGTATAGACTAGGAAATCCTACTCAAAGGGAAGAAAGGTCCGAAGAGGCTGAATCAACATGCGTGGTTCATACTAATATTCGGAGGCTCTAGGGCACTAGAGAGAAACTGGAGAAACAAAAATCAGGCACTCAATCACATGCATGAGAGAAGGATGGAGGTGGCGTCATCCTGTAACGCGGATAAGTAGGATTTAGGGTCCCTAAAAAGAAAGGACCTACCTACTATTTAAGGCATACTACGAGACCGAATGCAGTAGCCTCGAATCCTAAATCTAGGTTGGACTTAGTGTTCGACACACACTAAGACCAGTGTCCTAGCTAATGCGATGCAAAGATCTGGACTTATCCCGGCCTGGATTGGGGGAGCCAGCTAACCACCTAATCGCTTCAAAACCATGCTATCAGGTCAATTATGAAAGATGGGTGGGAGGTACAGTTTATTAGAAAGAGGACCGACATCTAGAGAATTTCCTAAGTGGTCCTGGACTTATGTTGGGTGAATGCCCCTAGCTAATGCAATTAAATTTTAATTAGTTGGTTACTAATGCAATGCATGCTAGTTGAAATGTCAGCTCATGAATGCTTTGGACTTTAAAAACAGGCTTAATATAAAATAATTTTTTAGAAAAGACTGAGTCTCCCTAGGTCCGGCACTTCATCCTCATAGGCCAGATTATCCGGACTCTACCCGCAGGCAGGGAGATGTCTTATTAGAAGGAGAGAGAAGATGCAGTAATATGCATGCGACCCCGGACGGTTCCGGCAGTTCCCTAGGTTCGTTAAGTTTCTATGTTATTTAAAACTTAAATATTAAATTTTGGTTATGAGTATAAAAGATTTTTTCAGTCCTTAAAGAGCCTAATACGATCCAGGCGAAAACAAGAACGGCATGCAAGAAAGAAACCTAGAAAAAACAGGTAATTCTACTGCGCAATCAGGTAAACACATCAATATAAATCCAACTAATCAAGTAAATGTCCATAGGCCAACTGCCCTTTAATTACAACCCAGGGTATGCAGAAAAGTAAAGTGGCCGGGCACCACTGCCAACAACCCGGATTTTCTAAGCCTATGACAGACGCCAACAACTTTGAGTGGGATATTGGGTCTTCAAATCTTTAGTCTTCTGGGTATCTTCTCCTTAGACTTCTTGGATCTCTCCTCCTTGGACTCCTTGGATCCGTCGTGGCTTGAATATCCAAACGAAGAGACAATTCTCCCCAACATGGGGTGTATTGTCTTTTCTCTTTAGATATCTAAAGCCATCCAGCTCGATCTTCCAAATGGAAGAAGACTCTCCCCTTAGGGATGCCTTCCTCTTTTAGAATTCAAGCTGGATAAGAATATCCCAACTCAAAGGTTGTTTTCACAACTCTTAACAATTATTACAGATATTACATTAATTGGAAAGCAGAAAAATCTAAAAGGACCTGCATGGTTATCCTAATAAAAATCCCAAGCAGTTTATATGAAAATGAAAATGCTAACACCATTGACCCTGTGCCAAGCCATGCTCTGAGGGCTAAGCAGCTCCATCTGTAGCAATTATAATTATTTAATAATTTTAGCCCTCATTATATCAGGGGGGCTAAGCAAGCACCTGCATAAGACAATATTAGAAATTATAACGGTGCCCCCCTTTCCTTAGCTTGAGCATGGCCACCTGCATAGAAGAACAGTATATATATATATGACATTCCTAACCTAGGGGTAAATCTAGCGCCCATCACATCACAGAGTGCAAGAAAAGTAAGCAAACACAGCAATTTAATTTTCAAACAGCATGCAGTGAAAACTACGAAAAGCTCCGGCACACAGCAAAAATAAAACCCAGCGGCCTAACCTAGATCTAGAAGTGGTGTTCTAGCAAACCATTCTATGTGTGTGTAAGGCTAGTGTGGTTTGGATAGATCCTAAGTGGGATAGTTAGTTGAAATTATGTAGAGTTCAGGTATGTTGGGGGTCTAAAAAGGATGTTTTAATTGAAATTCAAATATTAGTGAATTAGATCCATTTTGATTATTTTTACTTGTTGATCAGTTTTAAGAACTAAGGGTATTCATATTTGAAGTTTGAATTGTATTAGCCAGTTTTGGAAAGTCCTGGGTCCTCCTCGGAACTAGACTAAGGGTCCAAAAGGTCACTATGGGAAAAAGGCTAAGTCTGGGTCTCCTATCATCTTAGGAAAATACTAGACCTTAATATGAGTAGTTAGACAGGTAGTAGACTGAAATCGGAGTTCTCTAGGGAAAGTTATGAATTTTCTAAGTTTCGGGCACTAGATTGTAGGCTAGGGTTGACCAAAAAGTTGACTTTCTAATCTAGGCCATTTTCTGGAAATCTAAGATTTTCAATAAATACTAGGCCCTAATTGGAGTCTAATGCAAGTGAGTTTGCCTAATTTGGAATTTTCTACAATTAGTTATGAATTTCTAAAGATAGGGTATTTAAGGGAATTTTCTAAATTAACTAGGAAAGGGGCCTTTTTTACTATTTTGATCCAAATGAGCTCCAAACTGATTGGAATCACTCCCAAAAGTCAGGGATGACCTGAGAAAGTGATCCCAAGTATTTGGAGAAAATTTGGGATTTTTAATAATTTTTAATAATTTATTAGGGGCAAAAAGGTAATTTCCACCTAGGGTCAAATTGTGGGTCAACCTGAAGTCAAACTAGGGAACCCTATTTATCTAAGGTCAAGGGTCATATTCTGGTCAGTTTGAGGTATTATAGGTAATTTTCTGACCTATGGTGTATTTATTGCATTTTTTTCGGAAAGTCTCGGGGCCTTAATTAGCAGGTTAATTAGGGTTAGTTAACTAAGGGGTCTAACAAGCCCTAAAAATTCCTAGAAAATTCTGAGGGGTTTATGATGTCACTAAGTTTGAATGTTGAGGTTTTGGTGTCAATCAGTGATCTATCCTAGTTCCTAGAAAACTTCTAAGTTTGCTAGACGGGTCCTTAATTATTGTCCTTAAGGTGTCACTACGTTATATGGGTTTAAACTGAAGTTCATACTAACCCTCAAGGTAATAAATGCATGGGATACATAAAAAAAATAAACACGTCATGTCCTTAGATCTAGGAGAGCCTAAACTAAGTGGTGGTGGTGCAATCCTATACATGCAATCTACGAAAAATAGAAAAAAAGGAAAGACACCTAAATAAAGGATTGGTGAATGATTGGGACTCAACCATTCACTAACCCACTCCCCCATGATTGCTCTTCACACATAAGATCCATGTCTAAAATTTCATGAAGTAGCGGGTATCCCAAAGTTAGAATTTAGGTATAAGTAGTTTTAAGATAATTTAAAATTACTTATAGATATAAATATATTTTTGGAAAATAAAATAATTGAAAATAGTTCAATTCATAATACATAAGTATAGGGAAACCCGCTGACCACCCAATCGAGACCTCGCAACGATTTGAAAATAGTTTGTATTTTGAAAAATAATTATTATACTAATTAAATAATAATTTAATAATCAAATATCACTTAAAAATAGAAATCTGCCAACACAGCCAAAATCAGGGGCTGGAAATGGTTCCAAATTAAAATACGCACTTTTCTGAAAAGATCAAGGGGTTACACGTCAAAATCCGACTTAAAACGGCGAAGATATGAATTTCCGAAGTTAAAACATAATAAAATAACATTTTAGAATAGTGTCATTTCACTGTTTTGGACATATCAGAAAATCTAAACAGAATTTTCACCCAAAAGTGGTTTCCAACTGTACAGAATTTCAGATACACCCAAAACAAGGTGCTGTGCACCAAAATCCGACTCAAAATGAGAAAGTTATGCAATTTCGAAGTTCAAAGACAATAATTAAATAGTTTAAAAAATAAAGCTGTTTACTGTTTTCAAAAATAGATGCAGACAGACCCAAAAACTTTGAGTAAGGCTAAATCCAGAATGTGCAGAATCTAAATACGTTCAAAACAATACGTTGTGCGTTAAAAACGGATCGAAAACGACAAAGTTATGAATTTTTGAAATTTAAAGCAATAAAAGGGATTTTTTTTTTAAATAATTAAAAATAAATAATATTTAAATATATATATATATATATATATATATATATATATATATATATATATATATATATGAAAATATATAATAATAATAATAATAATAAAAGACAAAACAGCAATCTTAAAAAAAAGAAATGATAATTAGATAATTTAATTAATTATAATAGTTAAAATAATATCTAATGATTAGAAAAAAATATATATATATATATATATATATATATATATATATATATATATATATATATATATATATATATATATATATATATATATATACATTTTTAAATAAATATAGTAATATAATGATAATAATAATAATAAAATAACAAAGAGTGATTTAATATAATATAATTATTCATATTATAATTAAAATAATAATATTATAATATAATATTAATAAAATAATTAAAATAATATTTTTTAAAAATATCAGTTTTTACTGTTTTAATAATAATTAAAAATATATACATCATTTTTAAACTGTTTCCTAGTGTAGAGAATGAAAATACGAGCAAAACGAGGTATTGCACGTCAAAATCGGACAAAAAACGGATTTTCTACAATTTTTTGAAGTTAAAACAGTTTAAAAATAAATTTTTAATAATTATTTAATAAAACAAACGGACGGCGGGACCCACGGCTGACACGTGGCGTATCCCGGTTAGCTCCCGTAACCGCGGACGCGGTTTCCAATCATTGGCGAACGACGCGACGGCTCACTTATCCGAGTCAGCACGGATCGGGGCCGTTGATCCCGCGCGGTATCGAGCGGACGGCTGCGATGCGGCCACGTGGCGCGCCAGACTGCGGAACCGTGGCTAAAGGCCAGCGGTCATGCCTGACCGCGCGAAACCGCGCGATCTGGACCGTTGATCGGCGGGATCAACGGTCCAGAACGTCCCTAGGGCTTGATCACGCCGGACCGAAACCCTAATCCTATTTTCGTCTCGTTCTCGCTCGATACTCAACCAAATTCGACGAAATTTTAAACACAGTATCTAGGTATGAAGAGCATTCATGGGGGACACTTTGTTAGAATTAAAACGTGCTAATGACGATGTTAATTAACCCTAAGTGTTCTAACTAGGGTTCGAGATATACCTCAATCCACACGGTGGATTCGGGAGATCTTGGGCTCGTTGGACTCGTGGACTCTCCAGGAACAACTTCCTAGTTGACGTCGAGATCCAACGCACGCTCGATCGACGGGATGAAGCCTTGGAAGGGATTTCGTCTCGGGTTCGCCGGAGGATCGCCGCCGGCGGGGTCTAAACGTCGGGATTTGGTCGAGGGAGGTGAGGGGAAGTCCAAGGAACTCTCACACGAAAGTTCTCAGGCTTTGGGAGGCTAGGGCTCAAGAATTTTGAAAAAGGATCCCTCATCCTTCTCTCAAACTCCTATTTAAACTCCTAGACCTAAGGGGAACGGTTAGGATTGCATTAGGAGGGAAAAAGGGCGGTTTTAGGACGTGGGTTCCCATTCAAAACGAAGGGGCATTGATTTGGCATTAAATAGGCTCTTAAACCCACTTAATTGGGTGATTAAGGCCTACTTAGAGCCATGGTTGACCAAGTCCACGTTTGACTTGGTCAAACCAGTCAAGGGGGTCCATGGGGATGAGGGATTGAGCCAAGCCAAGGTCCAAGTGCATCTAAACTTGATTTGGGCTCTTAATGGGCTAGGTGGTCAACCCTGGTTGACTTGGTCAACCGGGTTGACCCAGGGTCCAAGTCCAGGCTCAACAGACTCGACTCGACTCACTAAACCCATCGGAGAGAGTCTTGGGGTCTGGCTTGGTCAATTTGACCAAGTCAACTGTTCGATCCCGATTCTGGGCAAAATCGAGGTCAACAAACGGACCCCCAACAGGAGTGGCGAACAACTAGTGAACCGCTCGTGTTGGCATTGACCGACTAAGCCAGAGAAAGTAGAGAAGAAAATATGTGTATCAAAAAGATGGAAGAAAAGTGGAGAACTCTTCTCCTGGCCTTACCCTACAGCGAGGGTAGAGCCTAGGATAGAGTGAAAAGCAGCAGTGCACAAGTCAAGAATCACCCAAAATGGTGAACTGGTAGTAGGTTCTTCTCCTGGCCTTATCCTTTGACAAGGGTAGAGCCTAGGATAGAGCCAACAGTAAAGATCACCTAAAAAGGTGAAAACGAGGTAAGGGGATTCTCCTATAACCTTGCCCTATAGCGAGGGCAGAGCATAAAAGAGAATAAAAAAGAAAGATCACCACTAGGGTGAAAAAGTAAGGTGGTATCTCTCCTTGCTTTGTCCGATGGGGTGGGCAGAGCTAAAGAGAGAACCAAAAGTAGAGTAGTAGAAGCACACAAACTATCTGTCTGACTATATCGAATCAGCAGAGTAGAAGGTGAAAAGATCCCATCTCCTCCTGCCTATTTCAGGACAGTGGATTGGGGTGACTCAGTATCTGTCTGATCAACTCAAGACATCAAACAAAGGAGTCACAAAAATCTGGTGCCTATTTGATCAGAATAGGACACTCAGGGAAAGAGGCGAGGAGTTCCTGCCAGGTGCTCTGTCAGGCCCTCTCTACCAAGTAAAACCAGCTACCCGCCAGACTGTATCTAGACAGCGGGATGGAAAGTGAAAAGGATCCCGCCCCTCCTGATCCTTTCGGAACAGTGGATTGGGGTGACTCGATACCTCTGCCTGACCTCAGCAAAAGTAAAGAAGACACGAAATGGAAGCCTGCGTAGTCTTTTACAGGACATCCGAGTAAAGGGGTGTTGAGGAATTGCGCCTCCCAGGGACTCTGTCGGGCTCACTCAACGGTAAAGTAAAACCAACTACCAGGCTGACCGCATTTGGACAGCGGGTAGAGGGTGAAAGAATCCCGCCCCTCCTGCTCCTTTCGGAACAGTGGATTGGGGTGGCCACTACTTCTGCCTGACCTCAGCAAGAAGCTCGTAAACCACGAAATGGAAGCCTGCTTAGTCTTTTACAGGACATCCGAAGTAAAGGGTTGTTGAGGAATTGCGCCTCCCAGGGACTCTGTCGGGCTCACTCAACGGTAAAGTAAAACCAACTACCAGGCTGACCGCATCTGGACAGCGGGTAGAGGGTGAAAGGATCCCGCCCCTCCTGCTCCTTTCGGAATAGTGGATTGGGGTGGCCACTACTTCTGCCTGACCTCAGCAAGAAGCTCATGAACCACGAAATGGAAGCCTGCTTAGTCTTTTACAGGGCATCCAAGGTAAAAGAAAGAAACGTTGAGGAATTGCGCCTCCCAGGGACTCTGTCGGGCTCACTCAACGGGTAAGATTCGACATCTGCTGTAGCCAGTGCGGTCTTGCAGATGAAGAAGGGCTCAATACCCACCCAGTCATTTCAACTGAGTGAATAAAGAGTCGGGCTCTGATGCCTGCTTGATCAGGACAGTGCAAACGAGAGCGTGACGAGGAGTACCTGCCAGGTGCTCTGTCAGGTCCTCTCTACCAGGTAAACTCAACTATCTGTCTGTTCATTTCAAACAGCAGAATAGAAGGTCAAAAGTCACCTCGACATCAGCCCAACACGCATCTGTGTAGGGATGTGAGGGAAGAAGAGGTAAGTAAATGGGACAATTTTAAGGGCAGAACCACCTAGGGAACCCTTTCTAGCAACCTGGTAACCACATGGTAGAGGACAAATCGTCGTGGCCATGAGTATCCAAATGCTATCAGGGTCTCCTAGAGAACCCTAACCCTAAACAAAAGGGGGGGAAGACATCAGAACGACATCCCTCCAGAAGGCTGGAAGAGATATACCCGCTGTAAAGTGTGTAAAGGGGCGATCTCATTCCAAAGGAGTAAAAAGAACTCGAGTAGCGAGGGGGGGACCTCAACTACAGAAGGCAGGACTACGCCTGGTAAAACTAATCCTCAAAGAGGCTACAGTAGTGAACCCATACTAACTGATGGGGACCCTGTAAGAGGTAGAAACAAGATCAAAACATCCAAAGGACCTCTCCGGTAGCTAGGAGTCGGATCTCAATGGGAAAACAAGTGGTAAACGTATCTGAAAGAGCTGACTCTCTACTAGAGGATCAAAACTCAAGAAAAAGGTGGTGGTAGCATCTAAGGTGTTATGCTCCACATCACCAGGTAAGAAAAAGAGCCAAAGTAGCGAGGGATCATCCTCTCTACCAAGAACAACAACTCTGAGTAAGTAAAATCTCACAGTAGTGACACCCACACAAACTAGTGGGACCCTGTGAAAAGTAAAAGTGGCCTCGACACATCCATAGGACTGCTCTGTCAACTGAGTCTAGAGTATGAATGATAACATGGGTCACGAAAAAGTAGTAAAAGAACTGATCTTCTGCTAAAAGATCAAAGTTCTCAAAGTAGTGATGTTAGTATCCTGGGCAAGGTATACTACACCACGAGGAGAAAAAAAAGTAGCTCTAGGTAGTGAAGGGGACACACCTATCACCTGAGTATGGTAATCATGTATAGAAGTGAAGTATTATCAGAAGGATCACAGTGGTAGTACCTACCCTGATCGGGCAGGACCCTGTGGGGAGAAAAAGCAACAACACAACATCCATAGGGCTACTCTAGCAGCTAGGAGTAGAGTATGAATGTGGAGAGTAGGGGTGCAAAGAAACTTAGGAACTGATCTTCTACTGGAAAATCAAAGCTCCTAAAGTCGTGGTGCTAACACCTGAGAACAGATGTACTACATCACAGCTAAGAAAACAACTCTGAGGTGACAAGGGAGCACACCTGACACCTAATTTGATAATCATGAGTAAGATTTACGATCATCATAAGGCCACAGTGGTAACACCTACCCTAATCAGGTAGGACCCTGTGCGAAGTGAGGGTAACACTGCCACATTCATATGATTACTCTGGCAGCTCAGAGTAATTCATGAATGGGAGGTAGACTGCCAAAAGAGGGCAGCATGGGGCGATCTCTTCTCAAAAAAAGACCTAAGCCCAAAAAGGTAGTGATGGTTACATTTCAAAACATAATATACTACATCACTAACGGAGGAATGCATTCAAAATCATTTAAACTGATCGACCAACTAAGTGGGAACTCAACCTTAAAGAGATTGTCAAAGTACTCTTAAGGGAGGAGAAAGCGAAATTTTTGGGGAATTTGAGTTCTTAAAGAGTTTTAACGGGTTCCTCTTGCGACAAAGGCAACCGGGTTTTTGTACTCCTAGGAGCTTCCTCTTTTTTTTTTCTTTTTTTTTTTTTTTTTTTTTTAACCCTGATCATATTCGCCACATGAACAGAACTGGAAAATTTGTGCTTTTGGAGAGTTTTACCGGGTTCCTCCTGCAACAAGGGCAACCGGTTTTGCTCTACTAAGAGCTCCCCTCCTTTATCATACATGAATTTTTAAATTTGGGATAGTAGATGGTTTTGGTAATCCAGACCACACCTGGGACGACAGGTGAAACTGGGGAACACAATCATATTGAAATTAATGTACAACCGAAACCATCATCAGGATAGAGAATCAACACTATCATATTTATCTAGCGTGGGATGGTGTGGACCCAGTATCCTATCTCAAAAAGAGTCTGAACCCATGACTCTGGCATCCCTGATCACATTCAACTCATATGAATGGATTAGGGGCTACATCTATCAGATCAGGGCTGATAGGAAAAAGAGAAAATCAATTTGGGATAGTGGATCTCCATCACCATACCTAATTGTCATGGAGTGGTATGGACCCAGTATCACCTCTCAAAAACTAGACTCAAACTACTGGTTTTGATATCCCAGACCACACCTGGGGCGGCAGGTGAAACTGGGGGACTAAGCCCTACAAAGGGGAGAACAAACTAAAAATTCTATGCGATAGCACCAACGTGATTGGTGCGCACAGACCAAAGTACAAAACATCCCTACGGCGTATTGGTGTATCACCTCTAAGGACAGCTTCATACTCTTCTAAGCGACGTCGCGTGGTAGAGGACAAATCGTCGTGGCTACGCAGACTGCTGAAAAGTAAAAGAGATCCTTTTAGGAGTTACATATACAGAGGGATATCTACAGGCGGTAGGGAGGCTCCCCTGTGAAGTACTAGACTCAGGCATAGTACTTTTTCAAGTACTGTCCGTTGATGACAGGCATAGGGTGAACGCCATTTGCATCAACAAGTAGGTAGGCACCACCTTCATAAACTTGCTCTACAGCGAAGGGGCCTTCCCAAACAGGCTCAAACTTACCACCTCGCCGACGGTGCGAGATGATAGGCCTTCGCAAAACAAGAACTAACTCGCCTACCCGAAAAGCACGGGGTCTAACAAGGCGCTCGTAGTGTCGTATCATTCGAGCCTGACTTAGCTTAAGGTATTGATAAGCTCGTAAGCGAAGCTCATCTAAACCATCTAGCTCTTCCAACCTTAGTCGGGCATTATCTTCCTCAGATAGATTATAACTAACTGCGACACGTAGTGAGGGGAGCTCGACCTCAAGTGGGAGGACAGCTTCAGCCCCAAAAGCTAAAGCATATGGGGTGGACTGGGTAGGAGTACGGTAGGTAGTCCTATACGCCCATAATGCTTCAGGTAACTTATCGTGCCATTCTCTTTTATTTGCAACAAGGATTTTCCTTATCAGTTGCACAAGAGTCTTATTAAATGCCTCTGCCAAGCCATTGGCTTTAGGGTAGTAAATCGACGAGTATCGCCAATTAATATTATGGCGGCGGGCAAATCTGGCAATTTTGGTGCTTCTAAAGGACGGGCCGTTATCTGAGATTATACGGCGCGGAACACCAAAGCGATAAACAACGTTATCGCGAACGAAGCGCATCACATCTTCTGATTTAACTTCCTTAAGTGGGACAGCTTCTGCCCACTTAGAGAAGTAATCAGTGGTGGCTAAAATGAACCTATGACCCTTAGAGGAAGGAGGGTCTATAGGACCCACTACATCCGTGCCCCAGCCCTCAAATGGCCAAGAAGAAACAGTAGGGTGCAACGGATTAGGGGGTTGGTGAATCACCGTGCCATGAATCTGACACTGGTGGCATCTTTTAGCGTGCTCCATATAATCGTGGATCATAGTCGGCCAGTAGTAGCCAAGGCGTTTAATTATGCCTTTCATTTTAGGTCCAGACTGATGGGCACCACAAAGCCCTTCATGTATCTCGCTCATGACTCTTTTAGCCTCTTCTTTACTGAGACATCTCAACCACATTTGGTCAAAAGAGCGTCGATACAAAGTTTCATTTACATAGGCGAATGATAAGGCTCTCTTTCTAATTTGAGCAGCGAGAGACCTATCATCTGGAAGCCTACCATGTTTCAAATACTCTATGAAGGGCTCTCTCCAATCTGACTCCTCATCCACAGCAAACACTGCAAGGGTCTGATTGGGAGTAGACAAGTCCGCGGGGCACAGAGCTTGACGATACTGGACAATAATAGACACTGGATTTCCAGTAGGGTCAGCTAATTCTTTTGCTAACTTGGCCAATGCATCTGCTTTTCCATTTTCAGATCTAGGGACCTTGGACAAAGTTACCTCTGGTATTAAGCTCAGGAGCTCCATGGCTTTATTATGATATGGAATGAGCTCAGGCTTAAGTACTTTGTAGACTCCCGCTACTTGATTGATTATCAGTTGGGAGTCTCCAAAGATCTTCACCCGCGTAAGACTCATCTGAATGGCCAACTCTAACCCCAAAATCAGAGCTTCGTACTCAGCTTCATTATTAGTACGAGGTTCTGATAAACTATAGGAGTACCGTAGAGTATGACCATCAGGAGACACAAAAATCAGGCCTAATCCTACCCTAATTGTAGGAGTTTCGTATGGACTTGAAGCTTTAACGGATGACGCACCGTCAAAGTAAAACTCCCAAGTAGGGGACTCCTGTTCATCCACGCTCATAATGAATTCATCAGGTAGCTCATCGTTGAGTGGGGAATCAGCAGGGATCGGGTGATCGGCCAAAAAGTCAGCTAGAGCCTGTCCTTTGACGGCCCGCTGAGGAACAAAAGTAATATCAAATTGCAGTAATATCATAGACCATCGTGCTAGACGACCTGAAAGGGTCGGACGGGTCATCAGGTACTGCAATGGGTTGACTCGAGAGATCAGATTGATCTTATGTGATAGCATATAATGCCTAAGCTTCTGTACCGCGAATATTAAGGCTAAACATTGCTTTTCTATCACTGGGTACTTAAGCTCTGCAGGTATTAGTCGCCTGCTGAGGTAGTACAAGGCATTCTCCTTGCCTTCCTCATTCTCTTGAGCCAACAGTGCACCTAGAGACTCATCCAGGACCGTAGTGTAGAGAATCAACGGTCTACCTGGGATAGGTGCAGCTAAAACAGGGGGGTTCATCAGGTAGCGCTTTATGCTCTCAAATGCCTCCTGACAACTCTCATCCCAATGGAATCGGGTATCCTTCTTCACTAGTGCAGAGAAAGGATGACACCTACCAGAACGATTGGATATAAATCTCCGCAGGAAAGCTAGTTTACCCTGAAAGGATCTCAACTGGGTAAGACTCTTAAGAGGTTTTAAATCTACTATGGCCTTGATCATAGAGGGATCTATCTCAATGCCACGGTATCGAACTATGAATCCTAAGAACTTTCCTGCATTGACTCCAAATGTGCATTTTAAAGGATTCATCTTTAAATCAAATTTGCGCAAGCGTTCAAAAACGATTCGCAGATCTCTGAGGTGATCTTTGCGGACCTTGCTTTTGACGACCAAATCATCCACATAGCACTCAACTTGCTCATGTATCATCTCATCGAAGATGACAGTCATGGCACGTTGATAGGTGGCCCCGGCATTCTTGAGACCGAAGGGCATCACCTTGTAACAAAAGACACCTATAGGTGTCCGGAAAGCAGTAAACTTCTCATCCTCGGGGTCCATCTTTATCTGATTGTAACCAGATGAACCATCCATGAATGAGAAGATGCTATGGGACGATGCTATATCTACCATAAGCTCAGGGATTGGGAGAGGAAAATCATCCTTAGGACATGCCTTGTTTAAATCACGGAAGTCGATACAAACTCGTATCTGTCCACTCTTCTTCCGGACTGGAACAATGTTGGCAAGCCAAGTGGGGTACTTCTCTTCCCTAATGAAACCTGCTTCTATGAGCTTCTTGGTTTCAGCGATCACCTGTTGTTCAATTTCTAACCTCATCCTACGAGGTGCTTGTTTAACAGGGACTGCATCAGGCTTAATGGATAGCTTATGGACTGCTACCTCTGGATTTAGACCAGGCATCTCGGTGTAGTTCCAGGCAAAACAGTCTCTAAACTCTGATAGCAGCTCGATGTATTCTTGAGCCTCTGACTCAGAAAGTAGAGCACTATGAAAAATAGGTCTAGGATCTGACTCAGTGCCTAAGTTTACCTCACACAGTTCGTCCATGGCAGAAGCGACGCCATCTTCAAATTCTTGTGGAGCCTCGAGTATTCTATCATCGTCACTATCCGGGTCTTCTTCGTCGGCAAGAGAAACAACCGGATAGGCGTGGGAAACGACATGAATGTTGGCATTACTGGACTGATTTAACCCCATATAACCTACGCCTCCTAGACCTTGGGGGAAATCGGTCCGCCAAACTCGGGCCTGCTGCAGAGCTTCTTCGTCGGGCCAAGTGGAACGAACGAGACCTCGCTCAACAAAGCTCTCTACAGTAGGTAAAAAGTAACGAGGGGCACTCCTGACTTCTATATCCATAGCGGTCTCCTCTAAATCCTATCTCACAGGACCCAGTGGTGCACCTATACTACGGGGTACAGAGGGACATTCCCTAGGTCGGGCTGGCCCAAATGAATCATACAAGGGAGGTATGGGGTTGTGGCTACCCCAAATTGTGTCATTATTATCAACTATGGGAGTGTCTAGAGATCTCTGACTGGAATCTTCAACTCCTATCCCGCATATCTGATGGGGGGAAGGTTGTCTGGTAGTAGTCTGACGTCGGAAGTCTTCTTCCTCGTCTGAGCTAATATCAATAACCAATCCACCTTCAGGTATTAAATGGCTACGAAGAGTAGGTAGTGAATCATAGCCTACGGAATAGGGAGGTGGTGAAGTGACTGGACGCTGAAGAATATCGATCATTTCATCGTTGGAAGAGTCGGACTCTACAGTCAAAGAAGAAGTGTAAAGGTTAGGGGGAGGAGGTGTACAAGTGTCTTGATTCCGCGGCTCGCGGACCGCAACTCTACCTCTCCCTCTACCTCTACCTCCCCTATCTCTACTAGAGGGAAAGTCGTGCCTCACTGCAAGCTGAGAGGGATCTCCATCAGAATGGGCAGTGGGAACATCTGGCTCAATACCAACCTGTGATGGACCCTGTACCGACGATTGTATAGGATCCTGTGCAGGTGGCTGCGTAGGATCCTGTACAACAGTATCAGGTATCACTGGGGACTGAGTAGGCGGAGCTCTACGAGTCTTCCGAGGTACGTAGTACTCGGCGTCATCATACATAGAGATCTCATGCACAGAGAAGGGCTGAGTTGTTGTAAATCTATTTTTCATGTCTTATGTTTTGATGATTGACAAACACTGTTTTTCTTGGATAGCTTGTTGCTTCTAACTTTTCAGGAATCGACGATCGGACAATCAAAAAGGAGCCAAGTTCAGGAATGCGTAGGTTTAGGGTTGAGTCAGTCTGTACTTTTATTTTTACCTTTTGAGTCCATTTGTAATAGCCAAAAAGACTGATACTTTGTAACCCTTCACACACACACTTGAGAGAATTAGAAATTCTATTTTTACTCATATCGGCCAGGCCGATATCTTTGATCGGCCTGGACGATCAGCTTAAAACAGAAAGTCTAATTAAGGATTCTTGATTAAGGCAGCCAACGTTAACCGATCGGCCTGGACGATACGTGTATCGGCCAGGACGATAAGCTCAAAACAGAAAGAAGTAGCCGCCATAGACAAGTATGGTATAGCATATCTTTAAATTATCGGCCAGGACGATCCTCGTATCGGCCTGGACGATATTAACAGATTATGCCATAATTGTTCAGGAAATCAAGGAAGTAATTAAGGATGATTGATACGATCATATCGTCCTGGACGATCGCAATATCGGCCAGGCCGATCTAGTCAAAACCTTAAGTTACTTCAGGACGATCAATATCGGCCAGCCCATATTCAGGGCTATTGTCAGGACGATTTTCGTCTGATTTGAACTGATCGGCCAGGACGATCGTGAGATCGGCCTGGACGATCAAGCTAATTTTCAATCGTCCAATCTGGCATCCAGGGCTATGCTCTGGCCGATCTTCATTGATTTGTACTGATCGGCCAGGCCGATGTCCAGATCGGCCTGGACGATAAAGTCGGCAACTTGCAATTAATGAGCTCTTTTGAAGCTCTTCTATTTAAAGAGCTCTTGTTCAACGTTTTTAAAGACCTTTGGCTGCTGCCTTGACCTGAGAAGACCTTGAGGAGAGAAAGAGAGAGAGAAGAGAGAGAGAGGATCTTGTGAGGGGGAGCTTGTGAGAGGTTTCACAAGGGTTGCTTCAAGGATCTCTCTGCGTCGTCTTCGTCTAGAGTTTCTCGTCCGTGGAAGGGTCGGTAGAGGTAAGGAGTTGTGCCGTTGGTTCTGGTTCTCTGCCGGCTTCAGGAGGAAGCAAAAGGAGATAGGTTCTCTGCCTTGCCGGGGTGGCAAAAAGGAGGTTCTTGTGAGGGTTTCTCCACCTAGCCGTGGGGGGCTAAAGGAGAGTCACTTTTTGTGTAGTGCAATACTTGGAGGGTGCCTCCAAGGAGTGGACGTAGGTCGAGTCGACCGAACCACTATAAATCTCTGTGTTTCTTTTCTTGCTTCCGCACGTTTAATTCCGCATTATTTTCGTGGTGTGATTTGGTTTTATGTTACTTTATTTCTTTGTTTAAAAACGAAGTTTTTAAAATACCAATTCACCCCCCCTCTTGGTTAGTTTGGGACTAAGTTCATAGGGCTTAACATCCCCATCGAACTTTCATGAGTATCTCCAGGAATGGTATACTCAACATCATTCCTCAGAAACTTCATACACTGGTGCAAGGTAGAGGGCACCATTCCATACTCATGGATCCAAGGCCTTCCTAAGAGAGCCTTGTATGAAGTGTCAGACTCAATCACATGAAACTTTGCCTCAGTTAGAAAATTTCCAAATTTCAGAGGCATGGTGATAGACCCTAGAGCTCGCTGGCCTTGGTCATTGAAGCCTTTCAACATGATCTTGTCGGAAGTGAGCTTCAAATGACCTAGGGAGAGGCTCTTCAAAGTTTCATGAGTTAGTATGTTTACTGAAGCCCCTTGATCTATGAGGACTCTGTTCAACTCATAACCATTGACTTCAGCAGTGACATATAAGGGACGATTGTGCTCAGTGGTCCCTAACAGGAGGTCACGACTAGAGAAAGTAATGCATGGCATGTTGTACAAATGCCATGCCCCATCATCAGGGTCAGAAGTAAAGAATGCCTGGTAGGTCTCTGGTTCAAGCAGGGCTTTTACCAGTGTCTCTCTCAAGTCGGGTGACAGCATCAAAGCATCATAGACACTAAGAAGGGAAGGAATTTTCCTTAGGTGAGCCAACACATTATAATCAACTTCCAGCTGAGGGCCTTTCCCTTTCTCCTTAGGCTGCTCCTGGGAGGAAGGGATAGGATCATCCTGCTGGGTAATGATATTTTTATCTTTTGTATTTTTAGCCAACCTGGGTGGAAGGACCTTCCCTGAACGCAGATGAACTTCCTGTATTGAGTCATCCTCAATAAGAGATTCCTCTGGTTCAGTGGTGGTGGCAGGTGTTGGTTCTAAGGAAAGTACTGAGAGTGGGTTCTCGGACTCATGCTCTGAATCCATGTAACATCCACCCTCAGGTATTATAAAGACTGGTTCATCTTCATACTCAGACTCAGACTCTTCACTTGAATTATTATAAGAGACATGTAAAACAGTAAAAGAGTGAGTGCTAGTAGAAGTAGAAACAGAACTAGAAGTAAAAGCAGTAGGAAAAGAACACCAGAAGTAGCCAGAATCATCTTCTTCTATTATTTCTTCATCAAATGAAGGGAGAACAAAGTCCTTCAGCGTAAGTGCTGGAAGGAACCCTGTCTTCCCCTCAGAAGTTACAACATACTTTTCTCTTTCATACATTTTCTTGTTACATACATCAGAAGAAAAAGAAATGTGCTCAGTAGGCACTACAACAGAAAGAGAAGAAGAATAAGGTACAAGTGCCGGAGTAGTAACTGCAGGGGCAACTGTCGACTTGGCCTGTGGTGGCCTCCTCTCAACTGCCTCTGAACTCTGAACTGCACGGTCTATCATCCTCTTGGTCTTCTTGGAGAGTGCTAACTGCCACTCTCCCTCAGAACACTGGGGTAAGCTGCTACTACTGCTCTGACTGTCAGTCTGACTGGGACTGTGGCTGGGACTGGAAATCATCTGAACTGTCTGAGGGCCCTTGCCCCTGGGCTGCACTAGATCGCTGTCCTGGAGGTGTATCTGCCCTGTGGCCATCAACCTCTCAACCTTGTCCTTGAAGACAAAACAATCTTCTAACACATGTCCAACGTATCTGTGGTAAGGACAATAGAGTGGGTGCTCAGTCTGACCCTCTTCCTCCACTCTACTGTTGCTAGGAAAGGTGAGTATGTTCTTCTTAGTAAGGAACTTAAAGATCTTCTTCACACTCTCCCTTTTGAAGGGATATTCCTTACTAAGCTTCTCCTGCAGAAACTGCTGACTCTCTGGAGTCCTACGGGAGGTCCTAGGCTGTGCTGTTGGCTGACTAGCTGAACGTGACTGCTGTGGAGGTGCTGAAGTGACTAAGGGCTTCTTGCCCTTATCTGATGGTCCCTGAGTACTGTGAACCTCTCCTCTCCTAGGTGGAAGTGCCCCTGAAAACTCCTGTCGCTGAGGTCTACGCGAAGGCTGACTCTCAACCTTAGGAGGGACTGCAGCGGGTATGCTGTCCTGTAGGCTGGTGACCTTGGTGAGGAGCTTCTGAAAGGTTCTAATGGTGAAACCCTTCAGGTATGGTGCTATCGGACCATCTATGTTCTTCAACAAGATCTCAACTGCATGCTGCTCCTGTAACTGTGGCTCGCACTGCAAACTGAGGTTCCTCCACCTGACTATGTAATCTGTGAGACTCTCTCTAGGACGCTGCCTGGTCACCACTAGCTCTCTCACTGTAACTCTGTGCTCTGTGCTAACAAACCTCTGCACAAACAGCTGCTCCAACTCTGCAAATGTCCTGACTGAGTCGTTGGGGAGGTCGGCGTACCAAGCAAACGCCACCCCCGCCAAGCTGCTGATGAACAGTCTCAACATCAGGGGATCATTCCCTCCTATGTTGCAGCATATTGCTCGGTACTGAGCTATATGCTGCCTCGGGTTCCCAAACCCGTCAAAAATTCTGAACCTAGGAGGGATGAAAACAGGGGGGTAAGGCTCCTGCTCGTACTCTACTGGGTAAGGACGCCCCTTGCTAACTGACTCTCCAGTCTTCCTAGAGGAAATCGCCTGCTCTACCTTATGGGCTATCAAATCCTGGATCTGACCTGCTGACATCTGAGCTGGCTGACTCTGAACTGAAGTAGTGTAAGGAAGTACCGTAGGTGGTGCTGGGACTGCTCTCTGGACCCTGTCCACTCCTACGGGGTCTACTGTAGCAGGTGGTACTACTGGCTGCTCTCTGGAGGTACTGGTAGCTGCTACACCTGTCACCTGAGGCATTGCCCCCAGAGCTGTCAACTGTGCTGTCATGGCTGCCATGGCTCTGGCCATTTCCACCATTTGTATCTGCAAGTGTAGAACGGTAGCATCCGTGTCAACTGATCTGGGAGATCCACCCACCTCGGGCTCTCCCTGCTCATCCTGGTCCTCGGGCTCTCTCTCATCCGAGTGACCTCTACGGGTAATCACACAAACCCGGTGAACTGGTATATCATCCTCCAACTCATCCACTAGTGTATCATCGTTCTCCAAGAAAGAGTGTTGGAGGGCCTCTATGTAGGGACTCATAGGAGAACCGATCCTATGAGGGCTACGGGCTAGCTGTGTCTCATCCCGCTCTGGGGATCTATCTGGAGTAGGTACAACATCCTCATCACACATCATCGGGACCGCCTCGGTCTCGGAAGGAACTGCTACGTCCATCAACTCATCTACATCGTCAAACTGCTCTGCATCTGACGGTGGTGCTGCCTCTACTGGCTCAACTGGGTCGACAGGGGTGTCCGCCTGCCGACGCCTCCAAACCCACCTCCTACGGTGGGGTGCTGCACGGGCAACTGGCTGCTCTGGGACTGCAACCTCTGAACTGACCTGAGGCTGGGCAGGCCTCCGCTGCTATCTCCGTCCTCGACGACGTGGGCGTCGTCCTACTACAGGAGCCACGGCTGGCGGCCTAAAGGAACATGTGGACCTCCGAAAGGAACACCGCGCAAACGGGTCGATTGGAAGGGACAGATTGGATCGTGCATATGACTAACCATTGAGGATAGAGGCTGACGCCAACACACCTCGATGGATAATAATATACACGACCTAGTCACGGGTTTCCCCCACCCGATGCAAGAGCTCGAATGGGGTTTAGTAGATTGTGGGGACCAAGTTTCCCACGGGCGCAAGCCCCCGTGGTTAATTACGTCCCAGGCCGGAGCCTGAGAAAACTCTCGATTAAGGATCATACATTATCCTCTCTTAAAGTGGGATCAGCACAAGGGTATAGACTAGGAAATCCTACTCAAAGGGAAGAAAGGTCCGAAGAGGCTGAATCAACATGCGTGGTTCATACTAATATTCGGAGGCTCTAGGGCACTAGAGAGAAACTGGAGAAACAAAAATCAGGCACTCAATCACATGCATGAGAGAAGGATGGAGGTGGCGTCATCCTGTAACACGGATAAGTAGGATTTAGGGTCCCTAAAAAGAAAGGACCTACCTACTATTTAAGGCATACTACGAGACCGAATGCAGTAGCCTCGAATCCTAAATCTAGGTTGGACTTAGTGTTCGACACACACTAAGACCAGTGTCCTAGCTAATGCGATGCAAAGATCTGGACTTATCCCGGCCTGGATTGGGGGAGCCAGCTAACCACCTAATCGCTTCAAAACCATGCTATCAGGTCAATTATGAAAGATGGGTGGGAGGTACAGTTTATTAGAAAGAGGACCGACATCTAGAGAATTTCCTAAGTGGTCCTGGACTTATGTTGGGTGAATGCCCCTAGCTAATGCAATTAAATTTTAATTAGTTGGTTACTAATGCAATGCATGCTAGTTGAAATGTCAGCTCATGAATGCTTTGGACTTTAAAAACAGGCTTAATATAAAATAATTTTTTAGAAAAGACTGAGTCTCCCTAGGTCCGGCACTTCATCCTCATAGGCCAGATTATCCGGACTCTACCCGCAGGCAGGGAGATGTCTTATTAGAAGGAGAGAGAAGATGCAGTAATATGCATGCGACCCGGACGGTTCCGGCAGTTCCCTAGGTTCGTTAAGTTTCTATGTTATTTAAAACTTAAATATTAAATTTTGGTTATGAGTATAAAAGATTTTTTCAGTCCTTAAAGAGCCTAATACGATCCAGGCGAAAACAAGAACGGCATGCAAGAAAGAAACCTAGAAAAAACAGGTAATTCTACTGCGCAATCAGGTAAACACATCAATATAAATCCAACTAATCAAGTAAATGTCCATAGGCCAACTGCCCTTTAATTACAACCCAGGGTATGCAGAAAAGTAAAGTGGCCGGGCACCACTGCCAACAACCCGGATTTTCTAAGCCTATGACAGACGCCAACAACTTTGAGTGGGATATTGGGTCTTCAAATCTTTAGTCTTCTGGGTATCTTCTCCTTAGACTTCTTGGATCTCTCCTCCTTGGACTCCTTGGATCCGTCGTGGCTTGAATATCCAAACGAAGAGACAATTCTCCCCAACATGGGGTGTATTGTCTTTTCTCTTTAGATATCTAAAGCCATCCAGCTCGATCTTCCAAATGGAAGAAGACTCTCCCCTTAGGGATGCCTTCCTCTTTTAGAATTCAAGCTGGATAAGAATATCCCAACTCAAAGGTTGTTTTCACAACTCTTAACAATTATTACAGATATTACATTAATTGGAAAGCAGAAAAATCTAAAAGGACCTGCATGGTTATCCTAATAAAAATCCCAAGCAGTTTATATGAAAATGAAAATGCTAACACCATTGACCCTGTGCCAAGCCATGCTCTGAGGGCTAAGCAGCTCCATCTGTAGCAATTATAATTATTTAATAATTTTAGCCCTCATTATATCAGGGGGGCTAAGCAAGCACCTGCATAAGACAATATTAGAAATCATAACGGTGCCCCCCTTTCCTTAGCTTGAGCATGGCCACCTGCATAGAAGAACAGTATATATATATATGACATTCCTAACCTAGGGGTAAATCTAGCGCCCATCACATCACAGAGTGCAAGAAAAGTAAGCAAACACAGCAATTTAATTTTCAAACAGCATGCAGTGAAAACTACGAAAAGCTCCGGCACACAGCAAAAATAAAACCCAGCGGCCTAACCTAGATCTAGAAGTGGTGTTCTAGCAAACCATTCTATGTGTGTGTAAGGCTAGTGTGGTTTGGATAGATCCTAAGTGGGATAGTTAGTTGAAATTATGTAGAGTTCAGGTATGTTGGGGGTCTAAAAAGGATGTTTTAATTGAAATTCAAATATTAGTGAATTAGATCCATTTTGATTATTTTTACTTGTTGATCAGTTTTAAGAACTAAGGGTATTCATATTTGAAGTTTGAATTGTATTAGCCAGTTTTGGAAAGTCCTGGGTCCTCCTCGGAACTAGACTAAGGGTCCAAAAGGTCACTATGGGAAAAAGGCTAAGTCTGGGTCTCCTATCATCTTAGGAAAATACTAGACCTTAATACGAGTAGTTAGACAGGTAGTAGACTGAAATCGGAGTTCTCTAGGGAAAGTTATGAATTTTCTAAGTTTCGGGCACTAGACTATAGGCTAGGGTTGACCAAAATGTTGACTTTCTAATCTAGGCCATTTTCTGGAAACCTAAGATTTTCAATAAATACTAGGCCCTAATTGGAGTCTAATGCAAGTGAGTTTGCCTAATTTGGAATTTTCTACAATTAGTTATGAATTTCTAAAGATAGGGTATTTAAGGGAATTTTCTAAATTAACTAAGAAAGGGGCCTTTTTTACTATTTTGATCCAAATGAGCTCCAAACTGATTGGAATCACTCCCAAAAGTCAGGGATGACCTGAGAAAGTGATCCCAAGTATTTGGAGAAAATTTGGGATTTTTAATAATTTTTAATAATTTATTAGGGGCAAAAAGGTAATTTCCACCTAGGGTCAAATTGTGGGTCAACCTGAAGTCAAACTAGGGAACCCTATTTATCTAAGGTCAAGGGTCATATTCTGGTCAGTTTGAGGTATTATGGGTAATTTTCTGACCTATGGTGTATTTATTGCATTTTTTTCGGAAAGTCTCGGGGCCTTAATTAGCAGGTTAATTAGGGTTAGTTAACTAAGGGGTCTAACAAGCCCTAAAAATTCCTAGAAAATTCTGAGGGGTTTATGATGTCACTAAGTTTGAATGTTGAGGTTTTGGTGTCAATCAGTGATCTATCCTAGTTCCTAGAAAACTTCTAAGTTTGCTAGACGGGTCCTTAATTATTGTCCTTAAGGTGTCACTACGTTATATGGGTTTAAACTGAAGTTCATACTAACCCTCAAGGTAATAAATGCATGGGATACATAAAAAAAATAAACACGCCATGTCCTTAGATCTAGGAGAGCCTAAACTAAGTGGTGGTGGTGCAATCCTATACATGCAATCTACGAAAAATAGAAAAAAAGGAAAGACACCTAAATAAAGGATTGGTGAATGATTGGGACTCAACCATTCACTAACCCACTCCCCCATGATTGCTCTTCACACATAAGATCCATGTCTAAAATTTCATGAAGTAGCGGGTATCCCAAAGTTAGAATTTAGGTATAAGTAGTTTTAAGATAATTTAAAATTACTTATAGATATAAATATATTTTTGGAAAATAAAATAATTGAAAATAGTTCAATTCATAATACATAAGTATAGGGAAACCCGCTGACCACCCAATCGAGACCTCGCAACGATTTGAAAATAGTTTGTATTTTGAAAAATAATTATTATACTAATTAAATAATAATTTAATAATCAAATATCACTTAAAAATAGAAATCTGCCAACACAGCCAAAATCAGGGGCTGAAATGGTTCCAAATTAAAATACGCACTTTTCTGAAAAGATCAAGGGGTTACACGTCAAAATCCGACTTAAAACGGCGAAGATATGAATTTCCGAAGTTAAAACATAATAAAATAACATTTTAGAATAGTGTCATTTCACTGTTTTGGACATATCAGAAAATCTAAATAGAATTTTCACCCAAAAGTGGTTTCCAACTGTACAGAATTTCAGATACACCCAAAACAAGGTGCTGTGCACCAAACTCCGACTCAAAATGAGAAAGTTATGCAATTTCGAAGTTCAAAGACAATAATTAAATAGTTTAAAAAATAAAGCTGTTTACTGTTTTCAAAAATAGATGCAGACAGACCCAAAAACTTTGAGTAAGGCTAAATCCAGAATGTGCAGAATCTAAATACGTTCAAAACAATACGTTGTGCGTTAAAAACGGATCGAAAACGACAAAGTTATGAATTTTTGAAGTTTAAAGCAATAAAAGGGATTTTTTTTTTAAATAATTAAAAATAAATAATATTTAAATATATATATATATATATATATATATATATATATATATATATATATATATATATATATATATATATATATATATATATATATATATATATATATATATATATATATATATATATATATATATATATATATATATATATATTATATATATATATATATATATATATATATATATATATGAAAATATATAATAATAATAATAATAATAAAAGACAAAACAACAATCTTAAAAAAAAGAAATGATAATTAGATAATTTAATTAATTATAATAGTTAAAATAATATCTAATGATTAGAAAAAAAAAAAAAATATATATATATATATATATATATATATATATATATATATATATATATATATATATATATATATATATATATATATATATATATATATATATATATATATATATATATATATATACATTTTTAAATAAATATAGTAATATGATGATAATAATAATAATAAAATAACAAAGAGTGATTTAATATAATATAATTATTCATATTATAATTAAAATAATAATATTATAATATAATATTAATAAAATAATTAAAATAATATTTTTTAAAAATATCAGTTTTTACTGTTTTAATAATAATTAAAAATATATACACGTCAAAATCGGACAAAAAACGAGGTATTGCACGTCAAAATCGGACAAAAAACGGATTTTCTACAATTTTTTGAAGTTAAAACAGTTTAAAAATAAATTTTTAATAATTATTTAATAAAACAAACGGACGGCGGGACCCACGGCTGACACGTGGCGCATCCCGGTTAGCTCCCGTAACCGCGGACGCGGTTTCCAATCATTGGCGATGATTGCGCGACGGCGCAATCATCGCCAATCATTGGCGAACGACGCGACGGCTCACTTATCCGAGTCAGCACGGATCGGGGCCGTTGATCCCGCGCGGTATCGAGCGGACGGCTGCGATGCGGCCACGTGGCGCGCCAGACTGCGGAACCGTGGCTGAAGGCCAGCGGTCATGCCTGACCGCGCGAAACCGCGCGATCTGGACCGTTGATCGGCGGGATCAACGGTCCAGAAAGTCCCTAGGGCTTGATCACGCCGGACCGAAACCCTAATCCTATTTTCGTCTCGTTCTCGCTCGATACTCAACCAAATTCGACGAAATTTTAAACACAGTATCTAGGTATGAAGAGCATTCATGGGGGACACTTTGTTAGAATTAAAACGTGCTAATGACGATGTTAATTAACCCTAAGTGTTCTAACTAGGGTTCGAGATATACCTCAATCCACACGGTGGATTCGGGAGATCTTGGGCTCGTTGGACTCGTGGACTCTCCAGGAACAACTTCCTAGTTGACGTCGAGATCCAACGCACGCTCGATCGACGGGATGAAGCCTTGGAAGGGATTTCGTCTCGGGTTCGCCGGAGGATCGCCGCCGGCGGGGTCTAAACGTCGGGATTTGGTTGAGGGAGGTGAGGGGAAGTCCAAGGAACTCTCACACGAAAGTTCTCAGGCTTTGGGAGGCTAGGGCTCAAGAATTTTGAAAAAGGATCCCTCATCCTTCTCTCAAACTCCTATTTAAACTCCTAGACCTAAGGGGAACGGTTAGGATTGCATTATGAGGAAAAATGGGCGGTTTTAGGACGTGGGTTCCCATTCAAAACGAAGGGGCATTGATTTGGCATTAAATAGGCTCTTAAACCCACTTAATTGGGTGATTAAGGCCTACTTAGAGCCATGGTTGACCAAGTCCACGTTTGACTTGGTCAAACCAGTCAAGGGGGTCCATGGGGATGAGGGATTGAGCCAAGCCAAGGTCCAAGTGCATCTAAACTTGATTTGGGCTCTTAATGGGCTAGGTGGTCAACCCTGGTTGACTTGGTCAACCGGGTTGACCCAGGGTCCAAGTCCAGGCTCAACAGACTCGACTCGACTCACTAAACCCATCGGAGAGAGTCTTGGGGTCTGGCTTGGTCAATTTGACCAAGTCAACTGTTCGATCCCGATTCTGGGCAAAATCGAGGTCAACAACTACATGCGGGTTTCCACTTGCAAAAGTGGAAAGGATTATATGGGATAGATTTTGTATAACTTATGAGGGGACTAGGGGTGTAAATGAGTCGAGTCGAGTCGAGTTTAGGCCTTATGGAGCTCAGCTCGTTAATCAAAAAGCAAGCTCGAGTCGAGATGGACAGGCGAGCTCAAGCTCGAGCTAGTTCCGTGGTAAACGAGCTCGAGCCGGCTCGTGAGCTGGCTCGGTTTCAGTTTGGAATTTTCCCGCCTCTATTTTTCATTTGACTCGAAATGAGTCCGGCTTTTTTTTTCCGCCTGAGTAGGTGTCAGCTGTCAGCTGTCAAGGTGACAGCAACTTTTTTTTGTCCCAAAACAAAAAAGCTGGCAGCCTTGTCTTGGAACTCACATAATATTATAACCTATATTATAATATACTTTATACATTACTTTAATTAAAGCAACCACAGTTATATCTTGTCCAAGCATATATTAATATATTTAATATATTATTTTAATTAACTTATCTATTCATTAACATATATTTTAATATATTATAATATATAATATATATTATTTTAATTAATAAATATTTAACGAGCCAGCTTGCGAGCTTACGAGCCGATCTGGCTCAAGCTCGAACTCAAGCTCGTTTATCATTCGAGCTTGTTATAGGCTCGAGCTCGAGCTCGAAGCTCGATAAGCTCAGCTCGCGAGCTTGTTAATGAGTTGAGTTCGAGCCGGCTCATGAGTCGGCTCGGCTCACTTACACCCCTAGAGGGGACTAATGAGGTTAAGCAATCTAGACTGAATATCTTGTTGCATGATTATGAATTATTTCGCATGAACCAAATAAATCCATTTCTGATATGTACGCAAGATTCACACAAATA
>CM028357.1:152795-266892 GCA_016618105.1 Dendrobium huoshanense | reverse complement strand
AAGTTATGAATTTGTTGAAGTTTAAAGCCAATAAAAGGGATTTTTCTTTTAAATAATTAAAATAAAATAATATTTAAATATATATAAATATATAATATATTATATATATATATAAATATATATATATATATATATATATATATATATATATATATATATAATATATATATTATATATATATATATATATATATATATATATATATATATATTATATATATATATATATATAATATATATATATATATATATGAAAATTATATAATAATAATAATAATAATAAAAGACAAACAACAATCTTAAAAAAAAAGAAATGATAATTAGATAATTTAATTAATTATAATAGTTAAAATAATATCTAATGATTAGAAAAAAAAAAAAAAAATATATATATAGTATATATAATATATATATATATATATATATATTATATATATATAATATATATATATTATATATATATATATATTATATATATATATATATATATATATATATATACATTTTAAATAAATATAGTAATATGATGATAATAATAATAATAAAATAACAAAGAGTGATTTAATATAATATAATTATATATTATAATTAAAATAATAATATTATAATATAATATTAATAAAATAATTAAAATAATATTTTTAAAAATATCAGTTTTTACTGTTTTAATAATAATTAAAAATATATACACGTCAAAATCGGACAAAAAACGAGGTATTGCACGTCAAATCGGACAAAAAACGGATTTTCTACAATTTTTGAAGTTAAAACAGTTTAAAAATAAATTTTTAATAATTATTTAATAAAACAAACGGACGGCGGGACCCACGGCTGACACGTGGCGCATCCCGGTTAGCTCCCGTAACCGCGGACGCGGTTTCCAATCATTGGCGATGATTGCGCGACGGCGCAATCATCGCCAATCATTGGCGAACGACGCGACGGCTCACTTATCCGAGTCAGCACGGATCGGGGCCGTTGATCCCGCGCGGTATCGAGCGGACGGCTGCGATGCGGCCACGTGGCGCGCCAGACTGCGGAACCGTGGCTGAAGGCCAGCGGTCATGCCTGACCGCGCGAAACCGCGCGATCTGGACCGTTGATCGGCGGGATCAACGGTCCAGAAAGTCCCTAGGGCTTGATCACGCCGGACCGAAACCCTAATCCTATTTTCGTCTCGTTCTCGCTCGATACTCAACCAAATTCGACGAAATTTTAAACACAGTATCTAGGTATGAAGAGCATTCATGGGGGACACTTTGTTAGAATTAAAACGTGCTAATGACGATGTTAATTAACCCTAAGTGTTCTAACTAGGGTTCGAGATATACCTCAATCCACACGGTGGATTCGGGAGATCTTGGGCTCGTTGGACTCGTGGACTCTCCAGGAACAACTTCCTAGTTGACGTCGAGATCCAACGCACGCTCGATCGACGGGATGAAGCCTTGGAAGGGATTTCGTCTCGGGTTCGCGGAGGATCGCGCCGCGGCGGGGTCTAAACGTCGGGATTTGGTGAGGGAGGTGAGGGGAAGTCCAAGGAACTCTCACACGAAAGTTCTCAGGCTTTGGGAGGCTAGGGCTCAAGAATTTTGAAAAAGGATCCCTCATCCTTCTCTCAAACCTCTATTTAAACTCCTAGACCTAAGGGGAACGGTTAGGATTGCATTATGAGGAAAAATGGGCGGTTTTAGGACGTGGGTTCCCATTCAAAACGAAGGGGCATTGATTTGGCATTAAATAGGCTCTTAAACCCACTTAATTGGGTGATTAAGGCCTACTTAGAGCCATGGTTGACCAAGTCCACGTTTGACTTGGTCAAACCAGTCAAGGGGGTCCATGGGGATGAGGGATTGAGCCAAGCCAAGGTCCAAGTGCATCTAAACTTGATTTGGGCTCTTAATGGGCTAGGTGGTCAACCCTGGTTGACTTGGTCAACCGGGTTGACCCAGGGTCCAAGTCCAGGCTCAACAGACTCGACTCGACTCACTAAACCCATCGGAGAGAGTCTTGGGGTCTGGCTTGGTCAATTTGACCAAGTCAACTGTTCGATCCCGATTCTGGGCAAAATCGAGGTCAACAACTACATGCGGGTTTCCACTTGCAAAAGTGGAAAGGATTATATGGGATAGATTTTGTATAACTTATGAGGGGACTAGGGGTGTAAATGAGTCGAGTCGAGTCGAGTTTAGGCCTTATGGAGCTCAGCTCGTTAGTTAAAAAGCAAGCTCGAGTCGAGATGGACAGGCGAGCTCAAGCTCGAGCTAGTTCCGTGGTAAACGAGCTCGAGCCGGCTCGTGAGCTGGCTCGGTTTCAGTTTGGAATTTTCCCGCCTCTATTTTTCATTTGACTCGAAATGAGTCCGGCTTTTTTTTCCGCCTGAGTAGGTGTCAGCTGTCAGCTGTCAAGGTGACAGCAACTTTTTTTCCCAAAACAAAAAAGCTGGCAGCCTTGTCTTGGAACTCACATAATATTATAACCTATATTATAATATACTTTATACATTACTTTAATTAAAGCAACCACAGTTATATCTTGTCCAAGCATATATTAATATATTTAATATATTATTTTAATTAACTTATCTATTCATTAACATATATTTTAATATATTATAATATATAATATATATTATTTTAATTAATAAATATTTAACGAGCCAGCTTGCGAGCTTACGAGCCGATCTGGCTCAAGCTCGAACTCAAGCTCGTTTATCATTCGAGCTTGTTATAGGCTCGAGCTCGAGCTCGAAGCTCGATAAGCTCAGCTCGCGAGCTTGTTAATGAGTTGAGTTCGAGCCGGCTCATGAGTCGGCTCGGCTCACTTACACCCCTAGAGGGGACTAATGAGGTTAAGCAATCTAGACTGAATATCTTGTTGCATGATTATGAATTATTTCGCATGAAACCAAATAAATCCATTTCTGATATGTACGCAAGATTCACACAAATAGTCACATCACTGGGTAGGGAACTAACGAATGTTGAAATGGTTAATAAGATTCTTCGTTGTTTGCTTTCTGCTTATGATGCTAAAATTACTGTAATTACAGAGTCTAAAGATCTAAACATTTACTCTATTGAAAATCTTCTTAGTTCGCTAATTGCTTACGAGCAAGGAGTTAGCCAAAGAAAGATTGATGCAGGTGAACCACGAAGGGAGAAGAACATAGCACTAAAAGTGGAAGAGTCTGAGAGTGAACACTCACTAACTGAGGATGAAGATGACATCGCATTAATGACTAGACAATTCAGAAGCTTTCTGAAGAGGAAGCAGAAGAGATGCCAGCAATGAAATAGAGGTAAATTTAATAGAAATGCCAAGGTTTCAAATGATGTAATTTACTATGAGTGCAGGAAACTTGGACATATCAAGACTGAATGCCCAAAACTCAAATTCACTCCTAGCAAGGAGAAGGTGGAGGAGAAATCAATTATAAAGAAGAGCAAGAAGAAGTTTTAAAAATCTTTCTAGGCGGACTCATCTTCAGATTCATCAGAGACTGAAAAGAAAGAGGAAGTCACTAATCTGTGCTTAATGACCGATAGTCTTGATCAGTCAGATTAAGAAGAGCTATGTGACTTAAGTTATGATGAACTTTTTGAAGTTTCTAAACACATGCATGATGCATATAGGAAAATGAAGAAAATGCATACTAGTCTAAGTTTAGAGTTTGAAAAACTATAAAAGAAACATGAAATCCTTAGGAAAGATCATGCTTTAATTGATGACAACCATATGAAATTACTTGATGAATTTGATGACTTGAATAAAAATCATGAAAATTTAAAAACATCCTATGCAGAACTTGAAAAAGACTTTAAAATTTTTAAGGATGAATCTGAGAGCAAAATATATCGAATCAATTATACAAATTGAATCTTGGAAGATATGAATTCTTTTTATAAATTGAAGATAAAAGTTCTCGAGGATAATAAGATACCCCCCAGACTTGAAGATTTTACTAATCCTATTATGTATCCTAAATTTATGCATTCCCTGAATAGACAGATGAATGGTAGAAGACTTAGAAATTCTTTTCCAAAAGTCAAATGTAATAATTATGGATTGTTTAGACATATAGCTCACACATGTATTTTGAAGATGAAAACTTATTTGGTGTGGAGACCTAAGATGCTTAAACCTAGACATATCATACATGCATCTGATTATAAATTATCAAAAGGAGAACCCAAACTTATTTGGGTTCCCAGGTCTAATATTTGATAATTTTGTAGGATCGCTCTCACATAAGATCTCATGAGAGCATATGGTACCTGGACAGTGGATGCTTAAAGCATATGACTGGAGATACTATACAATTCATAATGTTGGATGCCATGAATGGAGGCAAAGTTACACTTGGAGATAACACCACAATGAAGGTGGTTGGATCAGGTATGATTGGAAATCTTAATAAATTTTATATTGAGAATGTGTTATTGGTAGAAGGCTTAAAGCATAACCTGTTAAGTATAAGCCAGCTATGTGATAAAAGATATTGTGTGAATTTTTTTCCTACTAGCTGCATATTAAGCCTAAATGATAAAGATATTTTGAATGGTAAAAGGGTTAATAATGTTTATATGCTAGACTTAAATTGCATTCAATCTTCTACTGCTTTTTTGTTAAAAACTATATCTGATGAGTCATGGCTTTGGCATAGGAGACTTTGTCATTCTAGTATGAAAAATCTTAGGAGGATTACCCAAAAGAACTTAGTGAGAGGTATATCAAAACTAGACTTTACTAAGGACCACCTTAGTGATGCATGCCAATTAGGAAAAAAAGTGAAGTCCCTCTTTTTCAGTTCAATAAGGATCTTAGAACTAGTAAACTATTGGAGATTTTGCATATGGATCTTTTTGGACTAATTGGAACTATAACTCTAGGAGGAAAGGTATACTGATTTGTGATTGTGGATGATTACTCAAGATTCACATGTGTTAGATTTCTATTTCATAAGAGTGAATCATTTGAAAAATTTAGAAATTTTTTGACTTGGATTCAAAACAAACTTGGGTGTGAAATTATTTCTATACAAAGTGATCATGGAGGAGAATTTGAAAATGAGATATTTGAAGAATTTTATAAGGAGAAAGAAATTGATCATAACTTTTCTGCACCTAAAACCCCTCAACAGAATAGGGTAGTCAAAAGGAGAAAAATAACATTAGTAGAAGCCGCCCGAGCAATGTTGGCAGAATACTCACTTCCTTAATATTTTTGGGCTTAGACGGTTAGTACTGCATGTTATATTCTGAATAGGGTGAATGTGAAATCTAAATTAAATAAAACACCCTATGAGTTACTAAAATGAAGAACACCTAATTTGTCTTATTTGTATGTTTTTGATTGTAAAGTGTTCATTCATAACAATAGAAAATCTGCCTTAGGAAAATTTGATCCAAAATCAGATGAAGGAATTTTTGTTGGACACTCAAGTGTTGGAAAATCTTATAGAGTATTCAATAGAAGAACTTTGGTAATAGAGGAGACCACACATATTTTATTTGATAAATCTGAAAATTTGGAAGAGCCAAATGTTGTAGAAGATGAGATTGAGGATATCTCCCAAAAGATTGATAAAATAAATTTGGAAAAAAATTTAGAAAAAAATATGGAAGAAAATTTGAAGATACAAAACCCTTTGCCTAGAGATTGGAGATTTTTTAAAAACCATCCAAAGGAATTGATAATTGGTGAACCTAGTGAGGGTTTAAGGACTAAGCATGGATTAAACAAAGAAGTCAATCATCCAGCCTTCATTTCAACTATAGAACCCACTAATATTTATCAAGCACTTTTGGATGATATTTGGATTTTGGTCATACAAGAAGAGTTAAATCAATTTGTAAGAAATAAAGTTTGAGAATTAACTACAAGGCCAAAGGATCAAAGTGTAGTTGAAACTAAGTGGGTATTCAAAAATAAAATGAATGACCCAGAAGTGGTCATTAGAAATAAGGCTAGATTAGTTGTTAAGATGTATAATCAGATTGAAGGGATTGATTTTAAGGAGACCTTTCTCCTTGTAGCTAGACTTGAAGCAATTAGGGTTTTGCTAGCCTTTGTCAATTTTAGAGGATTTAAATTGTACCAAATGGATGTAAAAAGTGCCTTTTTAAATGGGGTAATTTAAGAAGATGTTTTTGTAGAACAACCACCAGGTTTTAAAAATTCTAAATACTTAAATCATGTTTTCAAGTTGAAAAAGGAATTATATGGATTGAAATAGGCACCTATGGCTTGGTATGAGAGATTGAGCACCTTCCTACTTGAAAGATCTTTTGAAAAAAGAAGTGTTGATATAACTCTCTTTTTGAAGAAATATGAAAAGGATATACTCATTATTCAAATTTATGTGGATGATATCATTTTTGAATCTTTAAATAAAAATCTTTGTGATGATTTTTCTAAAATAATGATTAGTGAATTTGAGATGAGTCTAATGAGAGATTTAAGTTACTTTCTAGGATTTAGTATTAAGCAAATTAAAGAAGGTATATTTCTTAGTCAGTCAAAGTATGTTAAGGACATCTTCAAAAAGTATGAAATGGACAATGCTAAACTTGTTAGTACACCTATGAGTTCCTCAGTTCAGTTGGATAAGGACCCTAAGGGAAAATATGTTGATCAAAAGAAAAATAGAGGGATAATTGAATCTTTGCTTACTTGACAGCTAGCCACCCCGATATCATGTTTAGTGTTTGCTTGTGTGCTAGATTTTAATCAGATCTAAAAGAATCACATTTGACAGCAGTAAAAAGGATTCTAAGATATCTGTTATGAACTCAGAACTTAAGAATTTGGTATCCTAAGTTTAGCTCTTCATTTGAAATAATTGGTTATTCAGATTCTGACTTTGTAGGTTATAGGGTGGATAGAAAGAGCACTTCTGGAATATGTCAATTTATTGACAATTTTTTAATCTCTTGGTCCAGTAGAAAATAAAATTTAGTAGCTCTATCTACTGCAGAAGTTGAATACATTGCATTAGAAAGTTGTGTGGCACAAGTACTTTGGTTGAAACAACAGTTAATTGATTTAGGATTAGCTATAGGCACTATTCCAATTTATTGTGATAACACTAGTGCTATTTGTATTTCTAAAAATCCTATTCAACATTCAAGAATCAAACATATAAATATAATCCATAATTTCATAAGGGATCATGTATCCAAAGGAGAAATTGAACTCACTCATGTTTCTACTGAAAATTAACTTGCAGACATATTTACAAAACCTTTAGCCTTTGATACCTTCAGTGCATTAAGAATAATGTTAGGTGTGATTGATTTGAATGCTTAATTAAAAATATTTTCTACAACATTGATATGTATTTTCTAGTTTATGTTTTTAGTATGCTTGTGTTTTAGTTTTGATTGAGTGCTTGTTTTTGAAATTTTGGGTGACAATCGTCTGGGATGAAACTTTTTCGTACGGGTTGATTTGTGTCGTGTGTCAAACTGTCGGATTTTGAACCGTTTCCGTGTAGTTTTTCAGTTTTGGATTTTCACTTGTCTGTACGATCGTCACGATCATCCAGGATGAACTTATTCAAACGACGGGATGATTGAATGACAGTTAAATGGATAAGGTAGTTTTTAATGCTATATTTCGTACGTACGAACCTTTGGTTCATCTGGACGAACACATGTCGGTTCAATGGAGGGGATGGTTTCAACTGCCATTAAAATGATCATAAGTTCTGATCGTCCTGGGACGAACACGTATTCGTCTGTACGATCAATCTAGTCAAAAATCTGTACGAAAGGATGCTTCATAGTTGTATGATTACGAAAAACCGTTTTATTTTGGTCGCATACATTCGTCCATACAAAATTTTTTCGTACAGGACGAATTTATTTTGTATGGGACAAATATAAAATTTGTTCAGTACGAACGTCATTTTTTAATAAATAGACGGGGTTTTGAACTCAATAGTCACACTCTCATTTTCACTTTCACTTTCAAATCCTTTCGTTCCTTAGATCCTATCAATGGCAAGTTCTAGTAAGCATCAAAAGACTCTGTCCAGGGGTCCACCTAGGAATTCTTCTGAGAACATCCTTTCTAAAGCCAATGAAGAATCCTTTCCTAGGTTTGTCTCCACCAAGATCACACCATCTAGAATTCTTATCCAGAAACAACTAACTTTTCAGGTAATGAACTTATTTGCCTCAACTCAGTTTGATTTCATCCTCACCATAGTTTATCTCTGCAACAAAGAAATCTTTCAGTATTTCCTTGCAAACATGTCTTTTAACTCCGACCATACTGTTATCCAGTCATTTGTCTTTAAGCAAAAAGTTGAAATCACCAAAGCTGACTTAGGAGCCTTTTTAAACTTAAGGACTAAGGGAGCTAGAGCACATACCTTGATCAATTCAACTGAATATCAATGGTATGAAAATAATAAAGTGATTATAGGAATCAATTTTAACGAGCGTATGCCTAAGGTATCCGGTCTAGTTTGTAATGCTTGTATCATCCAGCATGTTCTTAGAACTTCTATAATTCCTAAAGCTGGTGATAGGATCAACATTGCCCCTCTTCTTTCTATTGTGACATTCTTGATCATGACTAAAGAACCTATAGATGAAGCCAAACTTATCCTTGACTATCTTTATGGGTTGTTTGAAATTGGTCATGTAGAGCATAAGAGAAAGAAGAATATCGTATTTGGACATCTAGTTGCCTACATTCTATACAAGAAATATAATTTGGTTCATCCTGATCAAGAGTTTGAAGAACCGCTCTACTACAACAACAGATCATTTAGAGCAATCTTCAAAGAAGAACTAAGTAAAGCACATGTCATTAGTGATACTGAGGAAGAACATGAAGCTGCACTTGCACCCGCCAATGAACCAAATTATCAGGATTTGGTTCAAAGCTTTGATCGCCTAGAGACTCATGTTGATCAACATTTTGATAAAATTGAGACTCATCTTCAGTAGTAGGATGCACAATATCAGTATGACATGAGATTTATGAGGGATCAGATGAATGATATTAATAAAACATGCTTATGATTAGTACTTATTTTAATATCTTTGATGCTGCACTTCCTCCTCATCCTCCTCCAGATCAGGGTCCTTCTGAGTGACAGTTGCACTTGATTTTATGTATTTTCTCTAGTTGGTGTGTTAGTTTTATGTTTTTAGGAAAATGTGATGTATTTTCTTTTCTTTAGATATTGTTGTTTTTAAATCTTATTTCATATTGATATCTTATGTTTCAATTGTAATATCCTTCATTTTGATATCAATATAAGTTATTCTGTTTTGGCTTTAATTTAGTTTTTGAAATGTGTGTTAGCCTTTATGATAATCATTAGATTTTTGATCCTAATAGTGCTATACTTTGAAATGCAAATTAAAATTAAATTAATTAGAAAATCTAATTTTTCTAAATTTAAGTATTTCTTATAACTTGATGTTATTAAGATTGTCAATTTCATGTCTCTAATTTAGACTACATTAATGTCTAATATTATTATTGCAACTGTGATATTTTCTTATTTTGTATTTCACTTATCAATAAATATTTATGCACTTAAAAAAATTTAAAAATTTTTATTATTGATTTTGGAAAGATCAAAATTACTCTTGAAAAATATACAAATGTTAAAGAATCAAAAGGAATACGCAATTATTCGCAAGTTAAAAAAGAGACACAAAATAAGCCTACAAGTAAAAAGATGCACAAAAATGTGCCACAAATGTGAAAAAGATGTGCAAAGCATATTTATTTCTTTCCATTATCTTTTAATCTCTTAATTCAAATTGATCTACTGTACATTTATATTTCGTATTGAAATTTAAAATATACAAATTTTATATTCATCTTTTTTGCAATGATTTTCTCTATCTTAGTGTCTAAATTTACTCATGTTTTTTATATATACTTTTTATTATCAATATTATGTCTCTTCTTAAATTCTATAAATTACTAAGATTTGACTAATGTTTTGATTTTATTTGCAAAACTTATTTCAATCACTATCAAGGTTCAATTATCAAATGATTTTTATATGATTGATTACATTTCTGGTCTATTTCTTCTTCACTTTTTGCTGTTGTCAAAAAGGGAGAGAAATTATTTGTTCATATGTGTTTTTATTTTATGTGTTTTTGTTTTATTTTTATGTGTTTTTATTTTGTTGTGTTTTTGTTTTGTTTTGTATCTCTAAAAATTTTGAAAAATAAAAAATTATGATTAAATTGCATCCTTATTTTTACATGTTCATCAATTTATGGGGAGTTTAGGAGATTCTTAGAATTTAAAATTATACAAATAATAATTGTTTTGGCATCATCAAAAAGGGGAAGATTATTAAGAGAGTTGCTATTTGCATGTTTTACATTCTTGCAACTTGTATATTTTTGATGATTTTAATATTATTGTTTATGTGTTGATATCTCCTAAAACTTTTTGGAAGATTTGTTTTTGCTCTTGTGTGAACTAACATTTTAGGAAAATCAAACTCTAGACTACTGAAGATTTCAAATCAAATTTAGCATAACAGATTTTGTGAATTGAAGCCTATATTTTTCTTTGAATTAAGTTTGAGAGTGAGTGATTGTAATTGACTGAATAAACACATACATACTTAAGGAGATCTTTAAAAATCTATACTGATCGTACGGGACGAACATAGTTCATACAGAACGATCAAGTCAGTCATCTCCTGTAAAGAGCAATGGAACAAACAGGAATCGAACAAAATGTTTCTATGTCCTGATCGCCCAGGACAAATGTTAATCATCCCAGGACAAAATGTTCTCTGTAAAATTTTTGTTCAAACAAATTCATATTCATGCAAGGACGAAAAGCTCTTTGGAAAATTTTCGTCCAGACGAACTCAAATTCATCCCAGGACGAAATGTTCTCTGGAAAATTTTCATTTAGACAAAATTCATATTCGTGCCAGGACAAAATGCTCTCTGGAAAATTTTCGTCCAAACGAACGCAAATTCATCCCAGGATGAAGTGAACAGACTCTTCAACTTTTGGCGACATCCTGTAGTTTTGGGAACCGACCTATGGTATAACTGTTCGTACTGGACGAACCTAGTTCGTACGGGATGATGCTCGAGTACGATTTCAATTCATACCAATATACATTTGGTTCATTTCCACACATTTAAGTAAAATCATTCAGGACGATCCACGATCGTACGAGACGATCCACTGCTGACAGACTTGAAAATTTGTAGTTTTGGACGATTTTCTTGTCTTTCATATAAATAGTCCAATTTAGACTGCCACTTAATCTTTTTGCCTACTGATATTCATGCTAATTGAAAGGAGAGTCAAGGAGAGAGTGTGAGAGAGTGTATGTAGGAGATTTCTTACTTCTGGAGTGTGAAGGATTCACTTGGAACTCAAAGGTAAGAATCTCTACCTGTGGTTTTTGAATACTTCACTCTTTTCTCTCTTCCTTCTAGATTTGCTGTGAGAAGATCTGTCAAGGAGATTCGGTTCTCTGTCGACACTTGGAGAGTGTGAGCAGACGAAAGGTTCTCTGCCCACACTTGGAGAGTGTGAACAGCCGAATGATTCTCTACCCACACTAGGAGAGTGTGAAAGGACAATGGTTCTCTGCCCATACTAGAAGAGTGTGAAAGGATGAAGGGTTCTCTGCTTACACTAGAAGAGTGTGAAAGGATGAAGGATTCTCTGCCTACACCAGGAGAGTGTGAAAAGAAGGACGGTTCTCTGCCAACACTAAGAAGAGTGTAAAAGGATGATGGTTCTCTGTCGCACCGGGTAATGGTAGAAGAGAGTTTTGTAAGAGCTTCTCCATCTTACTGTGGGTGGAAAAAGAGAGTCACTATTGGTATTAGTGCAATACTCGGAGGGTGCCTCCAGGGAGTGGATGTAGGTCATGTTTGACCGAACCACCATAAAACTTGTGTCTTTTATTTTTCTGCTGCTTTTATTTTTGCTTTTCTATTTTTAACTTGTGGTTGAAAAACATTTTCTACAAAATTCATTAAAGTTTATTTTCGTATAAATATTCAAAAGATGGATTAATTTTTAATTACCAATTCACCCCCCCCTCTTGGTTAGCCACTGGGACATAAGCTTAGATTTAACAACCTAATTCATATTGAACAAGTTTCAACACAAATTTCTACACAACTCCAGACTTCTACCCATCATCGGACTTTTACCCATCGCTAGACTTTCATCGGACTTTTACCAGACACCAAACTTCCATCTATCGCTAGACTTCTACCTGCCAACAAACTTTCGTCGGACTTCTACCTGACGCTGAAATTCTACATATTTTCAAACTTTTGGTCGTTGCCAAACTTTTGTCAGACTTCTACCTGATGCTACACTTTCATCCATCATCGTAATTTCATCGGACTTTTACCCGATACTGAACATCCTCCCGTCGTCATACTTTTTTCAGACTTCTACCGTCGACGTCAAACTTCCACCCATCGTCGGACTTTCATTGGACTTCTACCTGATGTCGAACATCCACGCGTCACTGAATTTCTACCCGACATCGGACTTCCTCCCATCAATGTTCCTTCCGACCTCCGTTGCTTACGAACTATGATCTTTCTGACCTCTATTGCCAGACAATGTTCTTTCTAACCTCCGTCACTAGCTAATTATGGTCCTTCCAACCAAATGAATATGTCAAGAGTGATGCTTCCTACTTCCACTATGTAACACACTTAATATAATGTATATTTGTTACATCAAGCCAAAGCCTTCCCTCCAATATAAGGCCTCAGTTTTAATCAAATATAAATACTAGTTGATTCATTTAAACTGGGCTAGGCTCCGTGGTATTTCCCTTTTTAGTGTTCTACATATAAAAATCTCGATGTTTCTAATAAATGTTGCACCCTCTCTTTTTATATATATGCGTGTTGGATCTTTGTACAAAGCTAAGACATTAAACTTTATATTTCTCTACTGCAGTGAATACTCTATGACATAATAATTATAAAAATAAATATAAACATTTAGATATTTTAGGAATGCATGTTGTTGCGTCCTGGAGTATTCTCGGTGGTAGAGAAATATAAAGTTTAACGTCTTAGCATTGTATAAAAATTTTACATGCAATCAGATAAGAGAGAGGGTGTGTCATTCACTAGAGACACCAAGTTTTTTACGTGGAAAACCCCTGAAAAAAGGAAAAAATCGCAGGACCTGACCTAGTATAAATGAGTCCATTAGTATTGTAGTTGATTACAAATGAGGTCCTTCCTCAGGGGAAGGCCTTAGTTTGATGTACATATTATAGTGAGAATACAAAGCATAAATGTTGATGTGTTAGTTTGGTCTGAAGGAATGTAGTCGGTGTGCAACGTAAGTCGGAAGGACCATAGTAGGCGGGCGACAAAGGTCAGAAGGATTATAGTCGGCGGGTGACGTAAGTCAGAAGGATTGTAGTTGGCGAGCGACGTAAGTCTGAAGGACTGTAGTCGGTGGACGACGGAGGTCGGAAGGACTGTAGTCGGTGGGCGACGTAAGTCTGAAGTATCGTAATCGGTGAATGATGGAGGTCGGAAGGACTGTAGTCAGTGGGCAATGTAAGTCTAAAAGAGCGTAGTCAGCAGGCGACAGAGGTCGGAAGGACTGTAGTCGGTGGGTGAGCAACGTAAGTCTAAAGGACCGTAGTTGGCAGGCGACGGAGGTCGAAAGGACTGTAGTCTGACGATGGAGGTCAGAAATACGGCATCTAGTAGAAGTCCATCAATGGGCGGAAATCCAACATCAAATAGATATCTGGTGAAAGTCGGACAATTGTAAGAAGTCCAGTGTCAGCTAGAAATTTGGCGAATAGCGGAGGTCCTACGTCGGGTAGAAGTCGGACGTCAGTTGGTGGCCGAGGATAACTCCAACGTTAGATGATATTCGGGGAGGACTCCAATGTTACTTGGAATTCTGGTGAAACTCCGACATTACTTGGAAGTTGGGCAAAATTAACACGTCACTTTGAGGTCGAGCGTTGAGTAGAACTCCGACGTTGTTTGGAAGTTCAACATAATTTCGGCATCGGGCAAAACTCTGGCGGTGCTCGAGGAGGAGTTATTCCCTCCTATCCTTTTCTTCTGGCGTCGAGCAAAACTTTGGCGTTGTTCGGAAGTTCAGTAGAATTCCGGTGTCGGGAAGAACTCTGGCAGTGGTCGATGAGGAGTTATTCCCTCCTATCCTTCTCTTCTCCTTCTCTTCTTCTTCCTTCTTCTTGCTTCTTGCTTGGGTCGCCTCTCATGAGAAATGAGAGGTCTATTTATAGATTTTTTTGAGTGGCATGGCTCGTAAATAGATGAGAGATCAGGGGCAAATATGGAGTGATTCGGATGAACGGCCGATATTGAATCCTTTGATCGTGGACCGTTTATCAGACATTTGAAGGTCTCAATGATGTCGAAATTCAGTGATCTTGGGCTCGTTGGATTCGTCTCGTCAAGCGGCTCAATTATAATATAAGAACATCATATTTGGAAATCATTTTGCAACTCAAATTATGGTTTGAACTTTCCAATAACGCTTCGGGTGCTTGATTTGGACTCATTTGGGCTCGGACTTAGTCGAATTTGGTGTCGTAGGGTTCATATTTTTACGATGCTCAGTTTGATTATAAATTTGCTGAAATCGGAGTTCAGGTGATCCCGAATTTAATTTTTGAAATTTCTGGCTTGATTTTGCCTCAAGATTCGTGCCCGATCAAGATAATTTTTTGATGATATATCACATGTAAATCCATCAACTTTTTAAAATAAAGAGGGTTAGAAATAGGGGCAATGCTATCACACAACACAAACGATCATAAAAATTAAATGGTTGCTCACAATCATTTTTATAAACCTTATTGATTATTTCATTTTGTTTGGCTGGCAGATTTTATATATGGTTACCTATATTAGTCCATTGTCTGTGACCGAGCTTCACTGTGCCATCCACCATTCGATTTCTATTTTTTATGCTCTCCAGTCGAGCCTTTTTCTTATGCAGGATTTTATCGTGGGCAACTGGAAGTTTGTGGTGAACCTTTGGTCTATTATTACTAGTTTGTTTTTGTTTAAATGCTGGAAGTGGGATACCTTTGGGATTTCCTGCAACATTTTTTTCAGTTCTGGGGTTATTTTCTTTGTCTACTATCACCTGTTCTTTTACATTATCCTTTTTCAATTTCTTCTCCTCTAATTATGCATTTTGGAGAGTGCCTTGCAGGGTTCATTACATTTTGGATTACAAGATCTTCTTTGAGAACAAGGTACTCTTTTTTTGGGTTCTTTTCTTGCTTTCCTTTTTCCTTCTTTATTTTTGCAGGAAGATGGGGCTGAATGTCTACTTGATGATCTTTCTTTTTTGGGTGTTGTTCGCTCACAGCCCTAGTAGTTTTTATGCAATTCTTGTACTCTTAGGATAAGGAACCACATGCTCGTAGGTCTTTTTTCTTTTTTGATTGTAGCTCGTTCGAGCATTAGTGAGCTAGTGGATCCTTTTACGGGCTGTGTAACCGTAATTTTGAAATTAAAACGTAGGCTCCTCTGCGGGTTTTAACAAAAAAAAAAAGAAAAAGATATAGCGTTCTCTAAAACTTGTTCTAGCATTTTGGCTTTAAAAATTGAACAATTCTCCAAAATCCCACAGGAACAGTCGATCATTCCAGAAATTATTCTGTCTCGCATATAATAATTTTTCTGATCATTCAGGACAAAAAGTGACAATATAATCCGAGCCATGACCACAACGGAACCAATCACTTCCGTCATCAGCATATACCATCGCTTTAGGGCACTTCACCTTCAACATCTCCTTATAAGCCATCCTTGTACACTTCACTTCCCGCTTGCCCACATCATAGGCGCAGCATCCTTCCTCATCCTTCATCACTTCACAAGCCGACCTACAAGCCACGGCCGCCCTTCCGTCTGCGGCCAAAACCTGATATTTCTGCGGACATACGCTGTTAATATCAAAGTCGCAGGACGCCAAGCTGCACTCGCTCGCGGTGGGGGCTACAGTCACCGGAACATTAAATCCGGCGATGAGGCTGACGTCGTAAGTGTCGTTTCCAGCACCGCCGCCAAGCATGAAATCAATGAAGGTCACAGGAGGAGTGGGAAAGGCACCATCACAGTATAGACTGCCAGATTTACAGTCGCCGGTGGCACAGACGAGCTGGGTGTCGGGCCGAAGGAGGCATCGGGTTCGGGCCCAGATATGAGCGGCCCATCCCGGTGGAGGGGAAATGAGTTTCTGATCGCCGGAGTTTAAGACAAAGTCGGTGTCGTCGGGGTCGAGGCGAGGCGTTCTCTGCTGGTTGCTGTTGCTGGATATCCATAGTGTTTGGACGCACTTGTTTTGTACCGTAATCTTTGTGGCCAATAATCCTTGTAGTTGAAGAAATCCGCCTGCTTTATATTTGGGATTTGTTGTTGATTTATAATCCAACTACATTACATATAATTTGAAATCAAACGGGAAGAAAATGTTGGAATACCTGCGAAAGAGAAGAAAAGAATGGCAGCAAGAGCTGGCGCCTTGATTTGATTATCAGCCATAGATGAAAGGAAGAGTGAGAGAATAGTTTGGAGGAAGAACGTGCAAGTGTGTTTCTTGTGACTTTGGGATTGTATATAAGCGGTTTACTGTCTTTGATGGGCAAACGAAACGTCGTAGTGTCTCTTGACGCCTTATGGATAGAAGGTTACATGTGAAGACTCATATTAATTACTAAGCGTTTCAAAATACGCATGAATTCAATAAATCTGCGATGACTTTTTTGACTTGATACAAATTTGAATCAAATTTTCGCCAATAGCAAGCAGGGACGAAGTGTATGAGCAAATATATGTCCGAGATATGTGAAATTTGGAATTTAATTCTAAATGAAATGTATACTACCGTTTAGAGTTTAGGGTTTAGGGTTTAGGGTAAATCCTTGCAAACCGTGTTAATTAAGTTTCTACTTTTCCAAGAAAAATATACTAAAGAGCAATAAACTTTAGTAATGAATTTATTCTCCATGGTTAGCCGCTCCAGTTTTTACAATCAGCTGCAGTTGAGAAAATGGGCACTAAAAATGTCCTACCGAATTCTAAATCCTAAACCCTAAACCCTAATTCTAATGGAGAGCAAAATGTCCTACCGAATGAAAAATCTGTGAGTAAGGTTGTTGCTTCTTCTTCTATTTCTAATATTGCCAATCCTAAAAATATTGATGAGGACGGTTATTCAAAAATTGGTAAAAAGAAAGGGAAGAACCCTAAAAATTCTCCTACTCCCCGGTCAACTCGTGCTCAAAATTTTTTCAAATATCTTAATGATTAAAGCTCTTCTATGGAATGTTAGGGGGATTGGGGGTAAGGAATCTATTGTTAGAGTTAAAAATCTTTCTAGAATGCATAGTATCATGTTTTTAGTTTTAATTGAGCCTCTTATTGCTCCTGATAAACTTAGCTCAACTGCCTCTAAATTGGATTTTCTAAATTTGCTGCTAATTGTTCCAACAAAATTTGGATTATGTGGAATAACAATATTAATGTTAGTATTATTTCCACTACAGGAAAACAGCTCATTTCCGGCGGAATTTCCGGCGAAAATAAATTCGTTAGACTTTACGACGGATTTTCCCACGACTTTCCGACGAAATAATTCCGGCGGATTTTCCGGCGTGCTTCTGTCATAATTTTTTGAAGTTATTTCCGGCGCATTTTTTGTTGGAATTTCCGACGGAATTTCCAGCGGATTTCCGACGAAATTAAAATTTTTTTGGAAAATGACAATTAGTAATATTTAAAATTATTTATTTTGTTAAATTAAATTTAATATTTCTAAAATAAAATAAATTAAAAAGTTTAATAATTTTTGGCTAAACTAAATATAATAATTATTTTGATCTTAAAAAAAAGCTTAACTTTTAAATATCGTAATTATTTTAAATATAAATTAAATTAAACCATTATAAATAAATTTAGTTATTTTGAATTTTTTTAAGTTTATATTTTAAACTCACATTATAAATATTTTAAATAAATTATTAAATATATTAATTATTTTAATTTTTAAATATATTAACAATTTTAAATAGTAGTTACTGTTTGCACTAATATAAATATAACATATCTCACCTATTTATATATTTTGCAAGGTGGCCGAGTGGTTTGATGGAGAGCAGAAGTTCAGAAGGGCGGGGGTTCGAACCTCTACGCGCATGCGTTGTTGGAGCGGGTCACGCGGGTCACGGATTGAGCCAGACGTGTCACGGGTCACAGTTGAGCCAGATGGGTCATGGTTTATAGGTGGGTTAGACCAGTTGGCTGGACAGCGGGGGGATGGGGATTGGGGCAGCCTTCAGCGGACAAAATTTTTTTTTTTTCTTTTAATTTCCGGCGCAGTTTATATCCGCCGGAAATATTTCCGATGCCTTTTTCACCGGAATTTCATCGGAAAGTTTTCCTGCGGAAAGTTTTGCGCATATAACACTTTTCCGACGCGCATCAAACCGGCGTAAATATTTCCGTCGGAAAATGGACGCCAGAAATTGACATTTTTCCTGTAGTATTCAGATTTCCCTCAAATTATTAACTGTGAAATTGAATTTTTTAATTATAAGTGTTATGCTTCTTTCATCTATGCCGCTTGCTCTAGATGGAATCATATCCCGCTTATGGACCAGATCCATCAATTTGCAAATAATATTAATGGCCCTTGGTGTATTGGAGGTGATTTTAATATTATCTCTAATGCCTCAGAAAGAAGGGGAGGTAATCTGCCTAACTCTGTTTCTATGGAAGATTTTAATTCTGTGATCTTTGACTGCTTTTTGAATGACATTGGTTTTATTGGTAGTCCTTTTACTTGGAATAGATCCAATATATGGCAACGTCTTGATAGATTTCTCTTTAATAATAATTGGCTTTCAGTATTCTCCATGTCTTCTATTGAACATCTCAGTAGAACTTTGTCTAATCATTGTCCTTTATTGCTTAATATTAATGCTAATAAAAATGTTGGTAATGCTGCTTTTAGATTCCAAAATATGTGGCTTTCTCATGTTGACTTTAAGATTGTTATTAGTATTAATTGGAATTCTCCCATTTACCCTAACAATGATATTAAGGGCATGCTTAGATTATGGTATAAACTTAGTAGATTAAAACATGTTTTAAATTGGTGGAACAAAAATGTTTTCAAGAATGTTTTTACCAATATCAAGGAAGCTGAACTGAAAGTTCTTGAGCTGGAAAATACCTATATGGTTAATACTTCTATTGAGAATCTTAATAACCTTAACTGTGCTAAGGATTCTCTTGTTCAATTTCAGGATCAGGAGGAAATGTTTTGGAAACAAAAACCTAATGTTAAATTTACTATTGAAGGGGATAGGAATACCAATTTTTTCATGCCATGGCTAATCGTAATAGGTCCAAGAATTATATTCATAAAATCGTCAAAAGTGATGGCTCTATTATTGAGTCTGAGGAGTTAATTTGCAAGTCTGGTGTGGAACATTTTAAGAATAGTTTTAATGATAATTTTAGCAATGTTCCTTTAATTAATCCTCAAGTCATCCCGCATATTATTAATGATATTGATAATGACCCCCTTTGTCTTCTCCCTTATGATGTGGAAATTTACAATGCTGTTATGGATTTGAATGGTAACTCCATTGCTGGTCCTGATGGTTACACTACAAATTTTTTCAAAAATATTGGGATATTGTTAAAGTTGATGTTATTGAAGCGGTCAATGATTTTTTCATGGGGTCTCCCTATCCGAAATTCTTCACTTCTACAAACATTGTGCTTATTCCTAAAATTGCTGGGCTAATAAGTGGAATGACTTTAGATCCATTAATCTATGTTCTTTCTTTAACAAACTCATATCCAAAATTATCTCCATAAGATTGGAAAGTATTCTTCCTAGAATTATATCTAGTAATCAAGCTGGTTTTGTTAAAGGTAAGAGCATTTTCGATAATGTTCTTTTGACCCAAGAACTTGTGCATGAGATTAATGTTGCAAACCTATTTTTTATGTATTATGTTTTGATGATTGACAAACACTGTTTCTCTTGGACTACTTGTTACTTCTAACTTTTCAGGAATCAAAGATCAGACGATCAAGAAGGAGCCAAGTTCAGGATTGCATAGGTTTAGGGTTGAGTCAGTATGTACTTTTGTTTTTCAGCTTTTGAGTCTACTTGTAATGGTCAAAGAGACTGATGCTAAGTAACCCTACACACACACACACACTTGAGAGACTTAAAATTTCTATTTATGCCCACATCGGCCAGGCCGATATTTATATTGTCCTGGACGATCAGCTTAAAACAGAAAGTCTAAATAAGGATTCTTAATTAAGGCAGCCGTCATTAACAAATCGGCCTAGACGATACGTGTATCGGTCATGACGATATGCTCAAAACAGAAAGAAGTTACCGCCATTGACAATTAAGGTATACTATATTATTAAATTATCGGTCTGGACGATATTCACAAATTATGCCATAATTGATCAGGAAATCAAGGGAGTAATTAAGGATGATTGATACGATCATATCGTCCTGGATTATCGAAGGATCGGCCAGGACGATCCAGTCAAAAACCTTAAGTTACTTCAGGATGATAAACACCGGCCAACTCGTATCCAGGGCTATTATCAGGACGAATTTTCTCATATTTGAACTGATCGGCCAGGACGATCATGAGATCGGCCAGGACGATCAAGCCAATTTTCAATCATCCTGTTTTGTATCCAGGGCTATGCTCTGGCCGATCTTCATTGATTTGTACTAATCGGCCAGGCCGATGTCAATATCGGCCTGGACGATATTGTCGGCAACTTGCAATTAATGATCTCTTTTGAAGCTCTTCTATTTAAGAGCTCATGTTCAACATTTTTGAAAACCTTTGGCTGCTGCCTTGACCTGAGAAGATCTTGAGGAGAGAAAGAGAGAGAGGAGAGAGAGAGGATCTTGTGAGGGGGAGCTTGTGAGGGGATTCACAAGGGTTGCTTCAAGGATCGCTCTACTTCATCTTTGTCTAGAGTTTCTTATCCGTGGAAGGGTCGGTAGAGGTAAGGAGTTTGCTTTTGATTTTGGTTCTCTGCCAGCTTCAGGAGGAAGCAAAAGGAGGTAGGTTCTCTGCCTTGCCGGGGTGGCAAAAAGGAGGTTCTTGTGAGGGCTTCTCCGCCTAGCCGTGGGGGCTAAAAGAGAGTCACGTTTTGTAGTGCAATACTTTGAGGGTGCCTCCAAGGAGTGGACGTAGGTCGAGTCGACCGAACCACTATAAAGTTTTGTGTTCTTTTTCTTGCTTCCGCGCTTTTAAATTCTGCATTTATTTCTGTGGTGTGATTTGGTTTATGCAATTTTCTTTCTTTGTGAAAAGAGTTTTTAAAATACCAATTCACCCCCCCCCCCCCTTTTGGTTAGCTTGGGACTAAGTTCATAGGGCTTAACATCCCTAACAAACTTTCAAGTGGTATCAGAGCGGGATTTGAAAATTAATGTTTGAAAACTTTTTGAATTTGATCCATGGCTAACATTGGGAATCGCAACACTACGGAAGGGTATTCTATTACCCGACCTCCTCTGTTTGATAACCTACCTTTTGACTTTTGGAAAACCCGCATGTCAATTTTTTTACAATCTACTGATTATCGCATGTGGATGCTTATTCAAGAAGGTTATTCTCAACCTTCTCGTGAAATTAATGGTGTTAAAATTGAAGTTGCTTTTACTGAATGGATTTTTGATGAACGTGATTTAGCCCAATTAAATGCAAAATGTTTGAACTATTTTTTCTGTGCTTTGAAATCTGAGAATTACATACGTGTCTCAACTTGTAAAACTGGTAAAGAGATTTGGGATAAATTGTGCATCACCTATGAAGGTATTATTGAAGTTAAACAATCTCGTTTAAACATTCTCTTGCATGACTACAATCTTTTTTGTATGAAACCTCATGAATCGATTTCTAACATATACACTAGGTTTACTCAGATTGCTACTTCATTGCATGCACTACGAAAAGAACTTTCGAACTATGAAAAAGTTAACAAGATTTTGAGATGCTTGCCTTCGTCTTATGATGCAAAAATTACTGTCATCACTGAATCTAAAGATTTGAACATCTATTCTATTGATAACTTACTTAGCTCACTCATTGCTTATGAGCAAGGGGTGAATCAAAGAAATCTTGATGCATGTGAGAAGAAAAAGGAGAAAACAATTACACTGAAGGCGCACAAATTGGATTCTGAATCTTCCAGGTCTGAAAGTGATGAAGTTTCTTTCATCACAAGGCAATTCAAAAGCTTTCTAAGGAAGAAATAAAAGCATCATCAAAGTTAGAGAAAAGGTAAGGATCACAAACATGTTAAAGGATCTTCTGATGTTGTTTGTTTTGAATGCAGGAAGCCTAGACATGTGAGAGCCGATTGTCCTACACTTCAAGATCATTCAAGCAAAGAAAAGGAAAAAGGTGAGGAGAAAACTAAGTCTAGGAAGGAGAAGAAGAAAATCCAAAGAGGTTTCTGGACAGAATCTGGTACTGATTCCTCTTAGACTGAACCAGAGGAAGAGACAACGAACCTGTGCTTAATAGAGGAAGATCATCTTGAGCAAAGTGATGAGGAAGAGGTATGTAAACCAACCTATGATAAATTATTTGAAATTTATGAAAAAATCAATGCATCATACAAAAAACTTAAGAAAACTCATGCTAGCCTAAAATTAGAATATTTAAATCTACAAAAAGAGCATGAAGTTTTTCTCAAAGATCATGCAACGATTAATTCAAATCACATGGCTCTTCTTGATGAATTTTATGAGTTGAACAAAAAGCATTTGGAATTAGTTGATGAAAATAATGCATTAAAAGCTTCACACACCTCACTTAAGGTTGATCTTAAAAAATCTAAAGAGATTGAGAAAAATTTGAGGATTGACAATGATGCCTTAAAAAGAACCAACTTGAGGATTCAAAATGATTTGGAAACATGTAAGAAAGCTAGGATGACACCAACTCCTAATCAAAAGCCAGAACCTAGGAAGAGACATTTTTTCCCAAACCATTTAAGAAAACCTTTTCCTGGAGTTCAATGTTTTTCTTGTGGCATGCTAGGACACATCTCACACACTTGCATAGTTTATCGTAGTACACGATGACTGTGGAGACCAAAATTAAATAATGCACAGCATAACACACAAACATCACCTTCTACTTTTCATAAGATGGGGCCCAAACTGGTTTGGGTTCCTAGATCGGACTGTTGTTGAGTTTTGCAGGTGTGCTCTCATCAAAGACCTCGTGGGAGCATAGGATAACTGGACAAAAGGAGGCTCGTAGCTCAAAATTGCTTAAATTCGCTGCTTTATCACTTGCTTAAAATCTTTTATTTTTGTGTGTTTTTTATTTTTGTGCTCACTTTGTGTTGTTTTTTGTTTGCTTTATTTTTTCTATTTTGTTTTTTTTTTTCATTGTTATTTAAATTTGGCCTTCCATATGATGAATCTTTTCAAGTTTTTAGATTTTTGGAACTTTTTGGAGATAGTGTTTAGCTTTTCTAAATCGGTTAAAGGAGAAATTTCGTTGATGGTTTCCCTCCTTCTGACCTTGTTTAGTGGTATGATTTTCTTCTCTAAATAAAAGTCTAAACTCATTTTAACCAATAGTTCTTTAATTAAGATCTTTTTCTTATCTTGCTACATTAATTTATCTTATGCATAATAGCCAAAGTTCTTATATATCTTTCAAGTTTGTTGAAATATTATCATTGCATTTATCACATGATTTTGTTTTTATGTTGTGGATTGTTCTTCCCTATGTTAGAGAGAGAGCTCCTATTCTCTAATATTTGGAGGATATACTCACAACTAAGTATTTTTTAAGGGTATATTAAAGATTTTCTAGCTTGCAAGAGTTAAAAAAAAAAATTGGTCAATGATGTCAACAGAAGAAGCGCAAAGACGCCAAAAATTGAAAAATATATCTATAAAAAGATGCGCAAAGCGCCACAAAATTGACAAGAGGCATAAAATGAGCCCACTCAAAAGCAAGCTACTCTCTCTTTTTAAATCTTTTAGAACTTAGAAGTTTTGGTTCTCAAAGGCTTGATCTCGATTATCGTACGATTGTGACAAATCTACCTTACTTCATTATTTTATGAAGATATTTTTCTTACGACAAGTGGTAGGTGGATTCCTTTTCTCATATCCAATTAATTATTTGAGTTATGTCATTGGTTTCAAAAGATGATTCTACCCTAAGAAAACATTTTGAGCTAAGGATAAACCATGAACGGATATTCTACTATTCTATGGATTAATGAGATTGGTAACTCATTAACTCACAAGTTTTTTAAATCAATCACATGGAATACTATATCATTGATATGCCTTGATTAAAAAAAAAAGGGGGGGGGGGGGGGAACTCTTTTGCTTTACTTTCTTGTACCCTCCTTTTTAATATGTCAAAAGGGGGAGAAGTTTATGAGGTTCCTTTTTTCATCAATCCTGAATTTTTGCTATTAACTGTTTTCGTAGTGTTTTGCCATCATCAAAAAGGGGGAGATTGTTGCAAACCTATTTTTTATGTATTATATTTTGATGATTGACAAACACTGTTTCTCTTGGACTACTTGTTTCTTCTAACTTTCAGGAATCAAAGATCGGACGATCAAGAAGGAGCCAAGTTCAAGATTGCGTAGGTTTAGGGTTGAGTCAGTCTGTACTTTTGTTTTTCACCTTTTGAGTCTACTTGTAATGGTCAAAGAGACTGATGCTAAGTAACCCTACACACACACACACTTGAGAGACTTATAATTTATGTTTTTGCCCACATCGGCCAAGCCGATATTTATATCGTTCTAGACGATCAGCTTAAAACAGAAAGTCTAAATAAGGATTCTTAATTAAGGCAGCCGTCATTAACAAATTAGCCTGGACGATACGTGTATCGGCCATGACGATATGCTCAAAACAGAAAGAAGTTGCCGCCATTGACAATTAAGGTATACTGTATTATTAAATTATCGGCCAGGACGATCCTAGGATCGGCCTGGACGATCCTAGGATCGGCCTGGACGATATTCACAAATTATGCCTTAATTGATCAGGAAATCAAGGGAGTAATTAAGGATGATTGATACGATCATATCGTCCTGGATGATCGAAGGATCGGCCAGGACGATCCAGTCAAAAACCTTAAGTTACTTCAGGACGATAAACACCGGCCAGCTCGTATCCAGGGCTATTATCAGGACGAATTTCCTCTGATTTGAACTGATCAGCCAGGACGATCGTGAGATCGGCCTGGACGATTAAGCCAATTTTCAATCGTCCTGTTTTGTATCCAGGGCGATGCTCTGGCCGATCTTCATTGATTTGTACTGATCGGCCAGGCCGATGTCAATATTGGTCTGGACGATATTGTCGGCAACTTATAATTAATGAGCTCCTTTGAAGCTCTTCTATTTAAGAGCTCATGTTCAACGTTTTTGAAAACCTTTGGCTGCTTCCTTGACCTGAGAAGACCTTGAGGAGAGAAAGAGAGAGATGAGAGAGAGAGGATCTTGTGAGGGGGAGCTTGTGAGGGGATTCACATGGGTTGCTTCAAGGATCGCTCTGCTTCATCTTCGTCTAGAGTTTCTTGTCCGTGGAAGGGTCGGTAGAGGTAAGGAGTTTGCTTTCGGTTTTGGTTCTCTGCCAGCTTCAGGAGGAAACAAAAGGAGGTAGGTTCTCTGCCTTGCCGGGGTGGCAAAAAGGAGGTTCTTGTGAGGGCTTCTCCGCCTAGTCGTGGGGGCTAAAGGAGAGTCACATTTTGTAGTGCAATACTTGGAGGGTGCCTCCAAGGAGTGGACGTAGGTCGAGTCGACCGAACCACTATAAATTTCTGTGTTCTTTTTCTTGCTTCCGCGCTTTTAAATTCCGCATTTATTTCTGTGGTGTGATTTGGTTTATGCAATTTTCTTTCTTTGTGAAAAGAGTTTTTAAAATACCAATTCACCCCCCCCCCCCCTCTTAGTTAGCTTGGGACTAAGTTCATAGGGCTTAACATCCCTAACAAACTTTCAATTAATACCAAGGTTAAAGGTGGAAATATCATTTTGAAACTAGATATTTCTAAAGCTTATGATAATCTTAACTGGAATTTTCTTTATAAGGTTCTTTCTTTATTTGGTTTTAGTGAATTTTTCATTAAGTTTATTAAGAATAGTATTGATAATTGTTATTTTTTTGTTATCATTAATGGTAAAAATCATTGTTTTTTCAAGTCTTCTAAAGGTTTAAGACAAGGTGACAGTATTTCCCAGGCTCTTTTCATTGTTGTTATGGAATACCATTCTAGGGGTATTGAAGACTTATACTTAAGAAATCCTAAACTTCTTTTTCGTACTGTTAGAGGTATCCCGATTTCTCACCTTAGTTTTCAGATGATTTCATTCTTTTCTCTAATGGCTCGATTAATAATAATAAATCTTTGAGCAATTTTCTTTTACAATTCCATGCTTATAGCGGTTTGGCTATTAATAAGGATAAAAGTAGTTTTATTGCAGGTAAGTCTATCAATAGAGATAGAATCATGGCTATTCAAAGAATGTGTGGTTTTCAATCTAAAACCTTACCCATTAAGTTTTTGGGTACCCCGATTTATAAAGGTAAAAAGAGAAGTCACCTGTTTGAAGATATTTTAACTTGCTTCCAAAAAATATTAACCCACTAGTCTTCTTATTTTTTGTCTTTTGGGGGTAGATTAATTCTTTTTAAATTTGTTCTAAATTCTATTCCTATTTACTTACTGTATACTCTTCAACTGACTGCTGCTATTTGTCTTAGAATTGAGAGAATGATAAATAAATTTTTTTGGGGTTCCAAGCTTAATAGTAATGGTATTTGTTGGGCTTCTTGGAATAACATTTGTGGCATTTATAATGAAGGTGGTTTAGGATGCAAAAATCTCCCCGACATGGTTCAAGGTTTCTCTCATAAACTTTGGTTTTCTTTTAGATCTAATGAGAGTTTATGGGCCCGCTTTATGAATGTCAAATATTGCAAAGATTCTCATCCTTTACTTGGTGTTTAGAAAGCTTCTGATTCTCTGACCTGGAAAAGACTTTTCAAAATAAAGTGGAAAGCCGAACAATTTATTCTATGGGGTCTTGGTAAAGGTAATGTCTACTTTTGGCAAGACAATTGGATTGGGCCATTTTCGATTGATACCTATTCTATTGACAATATTAAGGTTTCTAATTTTATTGCAAATGGTTGCTGGAATGTTACTAAACTTTTGGAGGTTATTCCTCCCATTATTGTTGACATGATTCTGTTGATTCCCTTAGAATTGTCTTGCAAGGATAAAATTCTTTTTTCACTGTCTTCTTCAGGAAATTTTCAAATAAGAAAGGTGTGGGATTCCTACAGGTATAAGTACAACTATTCTCTTCTTTATTCTTCTTTATGGCATAATAATATCCCTATTTCTTATTCCATTTTAGTGTGGAGATGCCTTAAAGGTTTTATTCCTGTGGATACTTTAATTTAGAAAAAAGGCTTTAGTTTCCCTTCCAAATGCCACTGTTGTGCTAACATTGAAAGTGTTAATCATCTTTTTGTGAATGGGGCTATATCAAAGAAGGTTTGGCAATATTTCATTACTTTGGCTAATCTGAATCACATGGATCTTTACAATGACCTTCCTTCCTTATTAAATTAAAGGGTGGATGAATACTTCTAAAGGTCACATTTTTAACTTAATCATGGTTATTATTTTTTGGTTCATTTGGAAAGCGAGAAATGAAGCCAAGCATTGTGATATTAAAATGGATGCTACTCTTATTATCTCTAATATCAATCACAAAATTTTGCATTTATCTTCTTGTAACTTGATTTCGATTAAAAACTACTGTAATTCTAGGAAATTTGCTGCTTTACCTGGTATCCATGTGGGTGAGAATTTTAACAGAGGCTTTACTATGCTTGTTTTTTGGAGGAAACCCACTTTTTCGTTTGTGAAATTGAACTCTGATGGCTCTGTGAGAAATTCTTTAGCTGGCATTGGTGGTATTATTCGGGATCATCAGGGTATGGTGTTAGCTGTCTTTGCTAGCCCTTTGCAGTCTTGCTCTATTATCACTGCTAAGATGAATGGGTTATCTTTTGGCTTTGATAATTGCATTAAGTTGGGGTTTTTTAATGTCTGGACTGAGGTGGATGCTGAACTTGTGGTTCAAATTATTAATAATCATGTTATGGGGAATCCTCAAAACTTTTATTTGATTAGGAAAATCAAAAAGTCTCTTTCTACTATTAATTATACTATTTCTCACATCTTTTGTGAAGCTAATGCCTATGCCGACTGGTTGGCAAATTTTGGGTGCCAACTTGAGAGGTATCAAGATTTGAATATTAGTAATTTAAATCTGATTTTGAAAGGTATGATTACCCTTGATAAAACTACTCTTCCTTATATTAGACATGGTTAATTTTTCTATTTGTTGGTTCTATGTTGTCTCTTTTTTTGTTCATGTTTAGGACGGGAAGTTATTTATTAAAATGGATGCTTTCGTTGAGTTTTGGACCCTGCCTGTAATCTATTCTACTAATCTGGCTTGATCTTTCTGCCTCTTGGTGAATGGTAATTTTTATTTCAACGGGTGGTTGTTTTCTAAATTAGGCTATTCTAGTGGGAACCCTATCATTTTAAAGATTTCTAAAGCTTATTCAAACTGCTGTTGGTATTTTAGAGGTAACTGTTATCTCAAGGCTACTGAAAGCTGTTATTTTCAATGTTTTTCTGATAGATTGTTTCCCTCTAGTATGCTGGACAATTGGTTAATTAGAATTTACTTTATCATTTGCGAAGGTTTTCTGAATCATAACTCTAATCTCTTTTTCCTTATTTTCTGTTGTGATTCAAGAACTTTTACCTCTATTCTCACTTTTAAGTTTTTCTATTGTGATTCGAGAACTATTACAGGTTTAGTCCGTTTCTTTAAGTGCTCGTATTACAATTGGAGTTACCAAATGGTGTTTTTGCTTCTGGCTGTGCTTCAGTATATAGTATATATGGCTTCTAATACCATGGGTGATGTTTCTCTTATTCTGTCTCATTATTGCCAAATTGATTTTGTGGTTAATGTATGTTTCCAGCTATCATTTAAGTTTATCTGCCTCCCTTGTAGTCTCTTTTTTTGCAGCTTCAAGAGCTAGATTGTCACCACGTTCGTCGTCTCGGTTCTGCATCATTTTTTGTGCTCTAGTGGTTTCAACCACAATTTTTCCAGGAAGATCGGGTTCATTCTTTATCCTATCCTCTTCCTTTTTTGGGTGTTGTCATCTTGCAGCCCTAGCATGTTATTAGGTTTTTTTTGTAACTATTATATTTAGGAACCATCAGCTCAGAGGTTTTTTTCTTTTTGACTTTGTAGCTCTGACCAGCATTAGAGAGCTAAAGGTTCCTATTAAGATGTCTAATTTGAATTTTGAATAAGAAAAAAAAAAAGAAAAAAATGCATAATATTGAAGGTCATAATTGAAATTATTAAATAGAATTATTTTATGATTTAAATTGAGCAAGCATATTCCTGATACCTTATGTTATTGTAATTTAGAAGCATGATTTATTCAATGAGTTACGTTATAACTCACTCCTGTTAAAAATAATTATAATTATAATTTAATTAACTAAAATGAGGATATGAAAAGATAATGTATATCGTAGGCTAGATGCTCTAAGAGAAAGGTATTTGAATTATTTGAATTTTAAATATTTTAAAGTTTTAGTGGCTCTGTCAATTTATTAAAGATAGTTTTAACAAATAAAATTTAATTAATCATTCAAATGTCTATTCCTGTCTCGTTTATTCGAGCCTTCAGTCCGGGTCATGACAAAAGTTGTATAAAAGATCCAATGAGTATTTTAGGAATGTGAATTATAATGAATGAGCCATAGGAATGATTTATGGAATTCTTTGTGAAGAATTAAATGACTAATTCATTTAGAAAGTTTAATTAATTAACTTATTTAATATATCAGGTATACAGATGATCAAGATGAAGTAAATGATAGAAATATGAAAGGAGAGAAGTACCACATGATGTGTTTGTGAATGCCAATAACTTTACCCAAATGATGGTGGTTATGACCCAAATGCTTCAGGAATCAAGATCTCAACCTGGAGTTGGAGTGGATAAATATCTGGAGCTATTCTAAGACATGCAACCACCTCTATTTCAAAAGTGACGAGGGACCAATTAAGGCAGATAATTGGTTTCTTAGAATAGAAAATATTTTGGATAACATGTCATGCCTTGATGAAAAGAAAGTGTCACTTGCTATATTTATTTTGGATGGAGAAGTAGAAAGGTGGTGTTGAGGACAATGTAAAGACATGCTAGGAGGTATTCCAAGTTTACTGGTTAACTGGAAAGTCTTTATGAAATTTTTGAGAGAATGGTTCATATCGATGTTAACAAGGAGGTATATGCATGGTAAATTCTCAATATTGATTCAAGGAGACAAATCAATGATGCAATATGAAGAAAAAATTATAGCCTTATCTAGATTTGTACCATAGGTATTATAAAAATAGATGATAAATGTTATCGATTTCTAGTTGGCCTAAATGATGCAGTCATACAACATTTAGTACCTTTCAGAATTGAGGATTATTCAGTATTGGTAGAGAGTTAAAAGGGTAGAGATTGACTTTCAAATAACTCAGAAGAGAAAAGATCAACATAAAAGGAACAATGTTGAAGAAGATATTCTTAACAATCAAATTGAAGGATCAAATGAGAAGAATCCCATGGTTTTCCCTAGTGGAGTTAGTTGTGCTGCTGCCAGTAGAGTCATGGATGCTTGTGCTATGCGTGGAATGTTTTATATGGGTGAATATTTCATGGGTTCCAACACTTACTATTTGGCGTCATAAGTCTCATCACATAGCAAAATACTGCCCTATATTGGTTCAGAAGACTTCGGGAGAGATTTATCAAACAGAAGATGATAGAATCTACATTTTTAACTCGATCACATAATTAACCAAGGTAGAATGTTTGATGAAGAGTTTATGTTTTGACTAAGCAAAGCCCAATGAATCAATAGATGTTAAGAAAGATGAATGAAATGTCTTTAATATAGTAACTTATTATGTTATATCAGATATTTTACTTTATCAAATTATGTTAATATGTTTTATCATATATTTTATTTTATATAGTTATGTATCCAATGCTAAAGTTTATGTTGAATGAAATTTAAGATGTTATTTTGCTTAAGTATCAAGTAGTTAGGTTATATTATAACTAAAAGTCATTTGTAAATTTCAAGGATAGAATTTTTTAAGAAGGGGAGATTGTAATAACTTGTTGGACTGGGTCAGTTGAACCAGTTCTAACTAGTTAGAGAGTGAGCAAATAGTGAGTGTGCTTAAAACAACGAATGATGAACTATTAGGATGAATTCGGGTGCTGTAGGACATGGTGGAATCAAATCGTGCAATGGAGTGAGGAAATACATACGAGAGACCCTGATGAAGGATAACTCTATGTCATTCCGTCTAGCTTCCCTAATTGGGAGAAATCCAGTAGCGAGTAGTGTTTATGAGGAAGAGAGTGTAGGAGGGAGATCATGAGATAGGGAGAAGGAAATGAATAGAATGTGGTGTGAGAGGCTAACAATTAGGGCTCGAGCATTGGTAAAAGATATAAAGAAGGTAATGCATTTCTTTTAATATAAAGTTGAGATTAGATATATACTTTTTTAATTTAATAGTAAGTAATATGTTAAAAAAAAATTAGATAAACATAAGATTTAATATAATGCATAATTATTAATTATTAAAATAATTATTTGAAATATATATATATATATATATATATATATATATATATATATATATATATATATATATATATATATATATATATATATATATATATATATATATATATATATATATATATATATATATATATATATATATATATATATATATATATATATATATATATATATATATATATATATATATATATATATATATATATATTAGACACTATTAAGGAAGTTTAATTTAAAATTTATACTTTGTTATTCAATTTAAAAATATTAAAGTTGGAATTTAACATTAGAAATTAGTTAATAAGTAAATATAAATAAAGCCTATTTAAAAAGTAGATTTTAATGACAATAGGTAATGTCATTAATCCATTAAACGATCCAAGATAGTTTGTCAGCCTTTAGCTTGAGCTTTCAAAATTCTCACAAAATCACCTTCCTGATCTTATTTTTTTGTATTTATTTGCTTGTGTTTAATACGTAGTAGTTTGATTATGACAAATACTTTCTTATTCAAAAAATCGTAGTCTATTGTATATTTATTCCATTACATGACCATTACAACGTCGTATCATCAAAACAAGCAATGTTGTAGAACCATCAAAGTCACCACCGGAGCACTAGAATATCGACAACACAATGCCAACTTATCTATCAGACAACATCGCTTTATCAAAAGTCTGCTTTGTAGTGCCATGTTCTCCATCGTTAAGCATTATAGCATCACACTCTATAACACCTCGGCGCCTAAATTGCTATTCTAGCATCCTAGTGTTTGAAAGTCAGCAGCGTCGTGATATAGTTGTTATTACTTCCCAAAGATATTATCTATCTGCAAAAATGATGCAACTATTTACTAAGTAACTGATTTATGTTAGCAAGCACCGTAGTGGAACTAGAAAAGTTGTGCAGTTGCATTAGTTCATTTATTAGGTGTAGTGGTGTTGATCTTTCAATTACCTCAGCGCCAAAAGCCTACTTTAGGTTTTTTTTATAAATAGCCACTATGATATTTCTTAGGGAGTTCAGTCATTTAGATAATTTCAGTATAATTCAGAATACTTCTTTGAAACTCCCTTAGGGTTACATCTAAGGGAATTTAGAGAAGTACTTGATACCATCATTAGAGTGTTTGTAATGTATTTATAAACATAATTATTTAAGTAAAAAAATGAGTATAGAGGAGATCCATTGAACCATTCTAGTTATATCTATTTCTTTTATTTTCTTTCCATTATGTTATTAATGAAAATAAGTTTACTTCAATTCTACTCTATGTTTAACTAAATTCTTTAATTTTTGATTAATGATATAAGTTTTATATATAATATTATTGAACTGTCTTATTCCTTAAATAATTAAAAAGATGTTTTCAATATTATTAGATCTCCTTTTTCACTTTGAGGTTGCCCTAGCCGACCTGCCTCCTCGCGAAAGTGCCTTCTTCTTCCCTGGCCGTCACTGACCCTCTGCCGGTGACCTCCATGGATCCGCTTTACCCCTTCCTGCCTTTGGGTCAAGCTATGCCTCCTGCTACGACAGCCATCCCCCGTGTTCTAGACCATCTATGGTCTAACATTATTGCTAAGCCTGGCCCGTCAGCTCCAAATATCCCTGTCTCTCTCATGGAAATGCCGGAGGAGATCATCCCCTTCAACAAGGACTTCACAGAACCTGTAGCTAAAGCTTGGAACCTTTGCCTGGTTGGTTATTCGATCAGTAAGAGGCCCTATTACGAAGCTTTAAATGAAACTGCAAAGCGTATATGGAAGCTCAAAGGTACTTTCCAACTAATTGCACTTACGGATGGGTTCTTTTGGTTCAAGTTTGCATTGCCGGAAGATTTTGATATGGTTTGGTTGAAAGGCGCCTGGTTTTTCCATGGAAAGCCATTCATTTTCCAGAAATGGACAAAAAAATTTCATCCAACTAGGGAAAACTTTACCTCTATTCTGATTTGGGTTAGAGTGCACAAGCTTCCTTTAGTTTGTTGGAACTCTGAAGGAATTTCAAAGATAGCCTCTAAATTTTGGATACCCATTGCGGTAGATGCATTGACTGCTGCAAAAACTAGATTAACTTATGCTAGGATATGCATTCAAGTTTCCACTACTTCCTCTTTTCCAAAATCTGTTTCTGTGTCTATAGAAGGGGATGTAATCAAATTACAAATTCAGTATGAATGGAAGCCCTCTCCCTGCTCCTCCTGCGGATCATTAGCTCATTCCTCCTCTTATTGTCCCACTTCACAGAATTCTGAGCAGCTTCCTAATAATCAAACTAGGGGACGTAGCACCTCTAGGCACCATCACAAGAAATCTCAGACCCGTCCTGGCTCATCTCAACAAAAAAATGGGAATGTAGTTGCTAATCCTCTAGCAACTAATCCCTCATTAATCTCTTCTCAGGTTGCTTCCCCTGCTAAACATGCTATGATCCCCTCACAGGTTGTTTGGGTGCCTAAAGAACTTAATACGGCTGGTAAAACCAATGTTGTTACCGAACTCATGGAAAATAACTCTCAGGCTCAGAGTGCCTTTCCTGCAATTTTAAATCCTAATATTCCCAGCAATTCGCTTAGTGAATCAACTGCTCAGGCTACTCTATCAATCCCAAATCTCAATTCCCCTATAGATGAAGATATAGGGGAGACTGTTTTAGCTTAGAACACCTTGATCAAACCACCTATTGTGTTGATGAGTAATAAATACTCATCTCTCCAAGGTTCAGAGGAATTTAACGTTATCTGGTTCTGAAAATGATTGCTCCTCATTTTCAGAGCTGGTTTCTAACTTGAGTGGGGATAAAAATAAGTCAGCTCCTCCCAAAATTGCCAAAGGGAAGGGATCTAAAAACCCGCCCGCCTCTTCTTCAAAGCGCAAATGATCTTCCCTTCTATAGCAGCTTGGAATATTAGAGGATTTTCTTCCTCTAATAAGGTGTCTTACTGCAAAATGTTAGTTCAGTCCCTTAGATTGGATATGATCTGTATCTTAGAAAACAGAATTCAACTTTCGCATCTCTCTGACATGTGTTTCTTTAATAGTCATTTAGTTTTTGACTCTGAATCTAGCTGCAATAATTTCCATTGTTCTAGTCCGGCTAGGATTTGGATCAAATGGAGCCCTGACATATTGTCCTTCCAGCCTTGTTTCTTCTCATCTCAAATGATTGCAGGGATGGTCAAATATGGGTCTTCTACTCCTTTTCTTCTCTCTATAATCTATGCTTCCAATTCTCAGGAGGATAGGAAAATTCTTTGGGATGACTTGAGGAATATCTCTCCAGCTGGTGGTGTACCTTGGATCCTTATGGGAGATTTTAACTATTGCTGGTTTCCTTCTAAGAAAATTTGTGGCAATGAACTTCATCAAAATCATCTTTTTGATTTCAACTGTGTTATTTTTGACACTAATCTCAAAGATCTGGCTTCTATTGGTCCTTCTTTTACCTGGTTTAATCAACAAACTAAAAATCCCATCCATATTAAATTAGATCGTATGTTGGTTAATGATCATTGGATGGCCTGTTATCCTGATGCTTACTACATGATTAACAATCCTAGAGGGTCTGATCACTGCTCTATTATCCTTAAGTTCAGGGAGACTTATTACATTAAGCATCGATTTCAATTCAAGAACTATTGGTTAAAGTGTGATCAGTTTTGGCTATTGTTGTTTGATATTTTTGTTCAAAAAGCTAAAGGTAATCTACTTGCTGACCTTTGTACCAAACTTAAGCAATTAAAAGTTTCTATCAGAAGTAATTCTTTGGCTTCTTCTAACATTATGGCTGATCATATTAAAATGCTTAAAGATAAGCAAACTGCTATTCTTAACAAAGTGGATTCTGAAGGGAATGTTACTACCACTTCACTTGAGCTTAAGAATATTAGCCGACATTTGGAGGCTGCATCCTCCATGTGGTTTTTTTGGCTTAAACAGAGGGCTAAAACCAAATGGTTAACTCAGGGTGAAGATGATCTTAAGTTTCTTTATGCTATGATTCGTACAAGGAGGAATTATAAAAAAACTGCTATTACTCTAGGCATGTTGAATTCTGATGCCTCTATGTCTGATGCTATCAAAGGAGCTATATCTTATTTTCAAAATCTCTTCAACACACCTCCAAATATGGAATTTGATATCAGTCGCTTCCCCTCTGGTAATGAAATTCCTCCTGATCTTATAAACTCTCTCACGGCTCCTTTTTCAGATTTTGAAATTAAGCAAGCAGTATTTTCTGGAGCTTCTGATTCCTCTCCTGGTCCTGACGGATACAACTTTGAATTCTTCAAAGCCACTTGGATGGTCACTAGTCCCACGGTATGCAATGCCATTAAGAGTTTTTATTATAATGCCTACATTCCTCGCTCCTCTAAGGCCACTGCTATCTCTTTGATTCCTAAATCTAGTCATGCTGAGGTTATATCGGATTTTCGGCCCATTGCCTTGTGTAATACTACCTACAAAATCATTGCTAAAGTTTTGGCAGCTAGGATGAAGCCTATTATGCATCTCATTATCAAAGATAATCAAGCTGGTTCTATTCAACATAGAATTTCAACGGATAATGTGCTTATAGCTAATGAAATTTTGCATTATTCCAGGAATACCTCTAAATTCAAGCTTATGTGTGTTAAGCTAGACATTAAAAAAGCTTTTGATAGTGTCTCAAGAGGATTTCTTATGTCCAGAATGGTGCAAAATGGCTTTCCTAAAATATTTGTAGACTGGATAGATGCTTGTATCTCTGATGTTTGGTTCTCTCTTTGCATAGATGGTGCTTTGGATGGTTTCTTCCCCTCTAAATCTGGGCTTAGGCAGGGGTGCCCTCTCAGCCCTTATCTTTTTAGTATTGTGATGGATGCTCTTTCTTGCTTGCTTGATCTCAATCTTCATGAAAACAACTTTGAAGCTCTTATGATTGGGGACTATAGGTTGTCTCATCTCATGTATGCTGATGATGATTCTCTTTGGCAAAGCCAATTCTATTAACTATGATAAACTCTCCCATACACTCAATAACTTCTCTGCTGCTTCAGGTCTTTATGTGAATTATGAGAAAAGCTCAATTATTCTGCCTCCCAACTGTGCAAATTCCGATAGTATTTGCACATCTCTTAATATAGCTGCTACCTCCTCTAGCATGAACTATCTGCGGCTTCCTTTGTCACCTTATAATCCCAAGCTTGCAAATTTTGCTAAGCTTTTGGAGACTGTTATTGCTAAGCTTTCTGGTTGGAAGGCCAAGGCTCTCTCGTTTGATGGTAGGCTTCAGTTTCTTAGGTACACCATTTTGAATACTATTGCATACTGGATTCGTGGGGTATCATACCGAAAACCATCTCTAAGCAAATTGATAGGTTATGTGCTAGATTTCTTTATTTTGGAGATACTAATGCTAAGAAACTGCATTTAATTTCTTGGAGGAACACTTGTAAGCCTAAAAAAATGGAGGGCATTGGGTTGCGTCGATCCAATCACTGCATTTCAGTTTTAACTGCTCACTTATTATTGGAATCTATAATACTCATAGCCCTTTGAGTGTTTGGCTGTTACACACCTATTTTTCTCCTTGGAAGGAGTCGTTCTCTAAGGCTTCTAGATTATGGAAAAATCTGTGTAGGGATGCAAATGTAGCTAAAGAGAATTTTCATTTTATCGTCTCTGCACTCTCCAAATTTACTCTTTATTAGGATTATTGGTATAAAGATAAATGCCTGAAAGATTTTGTAGAGATGTATCCTATTCTCTCCTACTTTCCTGTTAATGAGAGAATCAAAGTTATTATTGAGGGGAACAATTGGGCCATTCTTGCATCTCTTCCGGAAGCTGTTCAAAATGCTTTTTCTGAAATTATTGTGGCCCCGGGGACTATTGTTAACCTGTATTGGGGAAGTGGAAAGAAATGCAAGCATCAAGATTTTAAAGAGTATTGTTTTAGAGATAATATTGTGGTAAATTGGTGGCATTTTGTTTGGCATAAGTGAAATGTTATTAGCTTCTCTGCCTTTTGTTGGATGGCGATTAGGGGGGGGGGGGGCTTAAAACTGCTGACTCCCTCATAGCTAAGGGGATTAATGTGAATGCTGCTTGTGCTCTATGCCATAAATACAACGAAACTGTTAGCCACATTTTTTTTAATGTGACTATTCCTTTTCTATTATCTCCAATATTATGAAGAACCTTGGGTTCTTATTGCTCAGACCCAACATTTTACAATTATTTGAGTATATAGGTGATACTCATACTAGGGACAAGGAATTTTACTATCTTCTTGTTTGTTATATGGTTTACTATATATGGAGAGAAAGGAATGAGAGGAAATTTGTGACCTCCTCTGCCTCATCCACTACTTTAACCAATAAAATTAAAGCTGCAGTTCTTTTGAAAATTATCAAATGGAGAAATGGTGAAAAGCTTATGGAACTGCTGTAAATTTGTCTTTGTGGCTCTGTGGTATGAGCTTGGTATTGTTTTGGTAAGCTGCTGCTATGTGAGGGATGTGCTGCATGCTGTTCTTCCAGTCTGCTATCTCAAATTTCGAGTTTTTCATGGAATTATGGCTGGAATGGGCTATGATGATTGGATTGCCATTTTCTCCTTTGGATGGCAGGGATTATTGGAGTCTTCTTTTTGCAACCAGGTTGAGAGTGCAACAATTCATGAGCCCTAGGCTTGTTGCCTCCCACCTGTTTGGTTCTTCTTTTGCTTATAATGTTGCTTTAGTTTTGATTTACTCTGGGTTTTTTTGGTAGCTGTGGGGGTTTTTGTCGTTTCCCTTCTGTTGGTTTTTGGCCTCCTTGGCCTAGGTTTTTTTTTATAGTCTTTCTTCATTACATGTAACTAGTTCATAGTTAATGGAAAGGGCAATTCCCATAATTTTCCCAAAAAAAAAAATTTATCAGATCTTAATTTAATGCGCATAGTGGCCATATATGTTGTTAAAATTAGGTGGAATATGGGGCCTCGATTGAGGGAAGAATGCATAACTAGGAATATTAAATTAGTATGGGTCATACCTAGGCATATGGTATGAAATATAATTTATTCTTAGGTAGATTATATAACCATAGGAAGTTGGTGGAATTCTTTTGTTCCTATAAGCTCGACAGAGATATAGGAATGCTTATGCTCTGAATAACATCAAAATTAAAAGAGAATCATTAGGAAAAATAAATTATTTATATTCATTAATCTAAAATGTTACATCCATATAGCGTATTCATTACCTTTATCTAATTGTATTTAAGTGATTGAATCTCCACAACATCTATTTTATTGAGAAGGATAATTATTTATAATTTTAGTAAATAGTACTATGAACCTCATTTTATTATGAGGTCATAGGGACCAATCCAAACTTTTATACCATTGATCTAATGGTTGATAGGTATCCAACTATCAATCATCTAGAATCTCAAATAATTCAAAAACCAGACATCAAAATCTTCAAAATCCCAGACTTCAACTCAACTTTAAACCGAGACTTCAGTCCAACTTTCTACTCAAACTTCAAATCCAATCCTTACTCCAAGTTTTAATCCAAATCTAAATATAGACTTCAACCCAAAATTAAAATCAATCTATAACCTTAAAACAGTCAAAATTAAGACTTCATTTCAATTCAAAGTCCAAACTCTACTTCAAATATCAACCTAGCCTTCAAACCAGCCTCCAATCTAGTTTCAATCCTATCTAATCATTTATAATCATCCAATTGATTATGAGAGATATGGATAATTAAAATTAAAGCAATCAAATCTAAGAACAAGTCTAAATCCTAAAAACTAGACCAAAACTCAAGGTTAAAGGTCCTTACCATGAATGCTTTTTTGAGTGCTTTTTCAGAATCTTGAAAACCCAATCAAATGACCCTCAATTAATGATATATCAATGGCATATTAATTAGGAATGTCCCTAGGGTTACCCTCAAAATTTGAGCTCATTCTAAAACTTCTAGCCCCATAAAGTAAATTTATTTATGAAGGTTATAAGACTTTTAAATATTTACAGTGTATGCCATTAGACCCTCTACCCTATGAATTTTGACCTTGGGACCTTCCCCAAGACCTTTGATCTTATCCAAACCACTGATTATGATATGTTAAGCATTAAAATATATTTTGGTGGATCCACTTTGACCCCCAGTTGATCATGGGGTCAAAATGACCAAAATGCCCCTTAAGGGCAAAATTAAAGTTTCCTCTAAACTTTAACATGACCCATTCAAATCAAAGCTTAAAACATCTTCCAATGCATCCTAAACATCATTAAGAGTGCATAGGACTCAAACCTAGAGCTTGGTCAAGCCTTATTGACCAACTCAACCTATTTTGACCAAAATACCCCTTAGGAGTTTGAGTGGTTATTTCAATCCAAATGGACTCACCATTGTATGGGACCACTTTTTATTGAACTCAAAAAGTCATTCTAGACCTATTGGACCAAAAATTAAGTCTTAGGTCAACCTAGTTGACCAAGTTAACGTAGGTTGACCAAATGATTCCTTAAGGGTCTAAATGGTTAATTTGACTAAAATGACCTTCCTAACCCAGGAAACTACATCTACTAGACTCAAAATGTCCAACCAAAATCAGTTGAGCCCAAATCGAAACCCTGGGTCAATTGGGTTGACCAAGCCAACATAGGTTGACCAAATCATCCCTTAAGCCTTTCCTTCACTTGATCAAGCCTCAAATCTATTCAAACATCTTCAAAACTCCTTTAAACACACCACTAATGATTTGGACTTTACTGATCAACTTGACTAGTTGAGTTTATCAACTAAGTCCAAGTCAAGTTAAACTAAACCCAGTTGATTGAAATTAAAGTATGTTACCCAACCAAGGTTTCCAATCACTTAAGTTCATTTCAATTCATGGTCCAAATGCATCTAAATTACCTTTGAGTCAAATCATATTTGTACTCAGCTCATTGAAAAACGGTCAAATATATATAGTTAGTCAACATTATCATCAAACCTCAAATACAGTGTTTTTAATCCCCTTTAAACCTTTAATCTCACTTCAACATATAATTTAAATCCATTCAAATTCATGAGTTAAACCACCATGGGTTTTGGCTTAGTCAAACTTCAAACCACGGCCAAACATTCCCATACACATGTTTGTCCATTCAAACTCCAAATATATTATTCTAAACTTTCTTAAAATCATCTCAATGACACTTAGTCATCAGTTAACTGCCACCTCACAAAGGGATGACTGGTTGACTAGTCAAACATTCAACTCAATAAAGCCTTAAAAGAGTTTATTTGGTTAACCTTCTTTCAAATCCCCACATCATGGCTTCATATTGCTCATTCTCCCATTTCATTTCCCTCAAAAATTCCACTCCATCTCATCCAAACTGACTTAATTAACTCTAGAAGCTTCATGGAATCCAATATGACCCAATCTAGCCACTGGTTTAGCTCAAAAAAATAGTGGTCTCCTCCCCATGTGAGAATGGATCCAAGTCATTTTTACATGAACCAGTATGTTTCTCTATACCAAAATGGTTAGGGACAGATGTCTAGCATCCATGCATCACTTCTAAAGCATCATAGCCATCACCTTTAGCTCTAATACTTGGAATAGGGCAAAGGAAAAAAAACTCTCATTTTGAGTTAATTCCAAATACACTCACTTTCTAGCCGCTATAAGTTTTTATTTTGCCTCCTCAAAGACTTTTAAGCATTTTCCAATATATTTTGTGGTGTTTGGAGCTCATCGGTGGTGAGATAGATAAAGAACAAAGGAGTTTCCATCCCACTCATTCCATATATTCTTCTAGAGCCTCTCAACTATCTAAGTCTTCCTAAAATCTATTGTTAACAACTCAAAAAATATTTCTAACCATTAAACACCTTTTGAGGTCATCTATTTTAAGGTAAGATTCAAACCCTAGGTTTCTATTTAAGTTCCAAAATGGCCCCATGAATATTGCATCAATAGCCAAGAAATTATTCTCTAATCTTGATTAAACCATATACTACCTCTATTTAAAGTTTAAATCCATTTGATTCTCTATTTTAAGTATTTGAAGGTAAAAAGATTAGTTTTTATGGCTTGATGGAGGAAGGAGACAATCTTGAAAGTTCAAATCAATAAATATAATCGAGCACATCATTTTGTTTATCTAGGATGGTTCAGGAAGAAACTAATATTTATTTAACTGATAGTCTATGATGATCATACGATCGTCTAGGATAGTATGATCGATCAATCAAACTTTAATTGCTTTTCTTAATCATCAGACTAATTTAGGCATAATTATAATTCTAGAATGATGTTCTGTACGATGTCTAAAAATAATATCATGCCTAAAAGAGTTGACAGTTGATTCTTTCTAATTTGAGACAATCATCCAAAATGATGTGAATATCGTCTAGGATGGTTTGCTTAATTTGGTTGTCTTAATAAGGATGCCGTAATAAAGGTTTCTATTTTTAACTGATCATCAAAGATGATTTTGGATTGTCCTATATGATGTGATCAAAAATAGAAAGACTCTTAAGCCTACAAAAATTTCTTCCCATAAGTGTGTATGTGTAAGGTTACTTAGCATCATGATCCATATTATTACATTTGACTCAAAAAAGGTAAAAATATTGGAAATACACTTATAAATTGACTCAGTCCTAATCTACCCAATCTTGAGCTGTCTTGATTTATAATTAATTTTATGGACCTGAAACATTAGTAGGCAGGGCAATAATAGAAAAATAGAAATGCCAAAAATATTTGTTATCATCAAAATTATAATCCTTGAATCCAGATTTATAATAATCTCCCCCTTTTTAACGATTGAAAAAATTTTGTATGAAATTCAACTTAAGTAGATACATTAAACATAAAGTAAAGGTGAACAATATGAACAAAGCAACTCTGATTTTACTAAAATCATGCAGGTGGTACAAACACTAACCAACAGTAGTATGAAAAAATAATAAGATAATAAAATAATGCTAACACACTAATAATACCACCACTACTCCTTTTGATATCACAAAAAGGAGGAGAAAATAGAAAAGAAATACGTAATAAAAAATATAAAAGAGAAACTAATAACATAGAAAAATAAAGCAACAAAAAGACAATAAAAATGACAAAAAAGAACAAAAAACATACTTTTTTTAATCAAAGTAAGAATATGATAAATTTACATGTGATTGAATGAAAAAATTGTAAGAAAATGAGTTAACATCATCGAAATCCAAAATAATGATAGAAAAACTGATCCTGTTAACCCTTGCTCAGACTTCTTACACGACAAACCATCTTTTGAAAATAAAGATCGATCTAACTTAAAAAAAGCGATTGGATAACAAAAAGTGATATGTACAAAACTCATAGAATAATATAATAAAGTAATTAGTCATAATCATGAATTTCAAAATTAAGTCTTTAAAAATATCAAGTGACACATCATTTCTTCTAAGATTTAAAGGTTTGAAAGAAAATGAAGCTTGCTTTCTTGTGGGATCATTTTATACCTCTTGTCAATTGGTTGGCACACTTTACGTATCTTTTGATTTTTGATACACTTTGTGTATCTTTTAATTTTTTGGAGATCATTACACATCTTTTTAGTTTTTTTTTTTTTTCTTTTTGGGCTCATTTTATGCCTCTTGTTATTTTTGCAAGCTAGCTCTCTTTCAAAACTTTTAAATACTCTCAATTATGAGAATATCTTTCAGATATTAGAAAAGAAAAACTCACTCTCTAATATAAGAAATAGTAAACCACAAAGTAAAACCAAATTCATATGATAAATGCAATGACAATATTACGAAAGCTTGAAAGTTTTTTAATGACTTTGAAAATTATTTGTATAAGATAGATTACAATAATAAGATAGAAAAGATCTCAATCGCAAAGTCCAATTATTAATTTAAGATTAACTTTTATTTAGAAAAGAAAATTAAACTACTAAAAGAAGTTAGAGGAAGAGAAACAATCAATGTTATTTCACCCTTTAGCTAATTTAGGGATGTCAAATATTGATTGCAAATTTTAAAAAATAAAAATAAGGCATATATTATTTCAATAGTGAACCAAAGAAAAACCTGAAAGAAAAAACAAAAACATCAAAAATGAAAACACGAAAAAATAATAGCAACTCAATAATTAAAATAAAAATAAAAAAAAGCTCCGAAATAAAAGAAAGATAAGAAAACAAATATAAGAAAAATATCATAAAATATAAAGTTTGGAATTTAGTGAGTATCAAGTTCATGTATTTATGTCAATCACACCCAATTTGGTCCTTAAGTTGTTGAATGTGTCAAAGTCTATTCGTTTAGTAAAGATGTCGACTAGTTGATTCTTATTTTCCACATGGTGTAACTTAATGTCTTAAGAGATATTTAAGGATTCTCTTAACTGCAGTCAAGTGGGAATAATTAGGATCAGCTTGAAAGCTAGTACAAAGATAAATACTAAACACTATATCAGGTCGCCTAGCATTTAAGTGAAGCAGTGATCCAATCATTTCTATGTACTTTTTTTTATCAACAGATTTCCCATTTGAGTTATTATCTAACTAAATATTAGAAAATCTCTTACAATAGGCAAATGCTAGTAGCACTCTAATGGCTTCCAATCTAGCTACAAGTGGAAAGCTCTTCTCAAAATTAATCCTTTCTATTTAGTTGTACCCCTTAGCCACCAATCTTTCCTTTTCTAACCACCACACTAGAACCATTCATTTTATTCTTAAAGACTCATTTGGTTCCTACCACACTTTAATTCTTAGGTCTTTTTACTAACTCCCAAACACCATTCTTCACAAATTGATTAATTTCTTCTTGCATAGCTAAGATCTATAATTCATCAAAAAGGGTTTGATTGATATTGGTGGATTCAGTCATTAAGATAAAGGCAGAGTGGTTTACTTCCTTTTTAAGTCCATGCCTAGTTCTAACACCATCAAAAGGGTCTCCTAGGATCAATTCTTTAGGATGACCCGAAGAATATATACAATCTCTAGGCAAAGTATTTTGAGGTTCTACCCTTTCCTCTAGATGTGTAGTTTCTGCTCCTTGGGTAATCTCACCAACGCCATCAGTATTTTGAGGCTATACATTTTTCTCTAAATTTTTAACTTCTTGGGTAATCTCTCCAACTTCATCTTTTTCTCAACTCTAGACTTCTTAGAATCAGACTCATCAAACACTATATGAGTAGTTTCCTTTGTTAAAATAGTTGCTATTTGCATGCTTTACATTTTTGTAACTTGTATAGTTTTGATGATTCCAAACAATATTGTTCAAATGTGTAGTTATCTCCTAACAATTTTAGAAGATTTGTATTTGCTCTTGTGTGTACTAACATTTTAGGAAAATCAGACTACAGACTATGAAAACTTCAAATCAAATTCAACATGAGATACTTTGTGAATTTGAAGCTTGTATTTTTCTTTGAATTAAATTTAAAAGGGAGTGATTGTAATTGAGTGAATAAAAACATACACACACACATAAGGAGATCATATTTAAGTTATACTGATTGTACGGGACGATATCAGATCGTACGGGACGATCAGACAGTTATCTCCTATTGAGCACATAGAACGAATAGGAACTGGCTTGAAAAATTTTCTAAGTCCTATTCGTCCGGGACGAAATTAATTATCGTCCACGACGATCTGGTCTCTGTAAAATTTTCTTCTAGACAAAATTAATTATCGTCAGATAACGATCTGCTCTCTATAAAAATTTTGTCCAGACAAAATTAATTATCGTCTAGGACGATCTGATCTCTATAAAATTTTTGTCCAGACGAAATTAATTATCATTAGAAAACGATCTGCTCTATGTAAAAATTTCGTCCAGACGAACCAATTTTCGTCCAGACGATTAGCAGACTTAGAACGGTTTTCAGCAGTGTTTTAGACCGACCTAGTAATAACCGTTCGTACCGGACGAACTTAGTTCGTACGGGACGATCAGTGTGTACGAAGACATTTCGTACACATATACAAATAGGGTCATTTCAAAGCGTTTAAGTAAAATCATCCAGGATGATCCACGATCGTACGGGACGATTCAATGCGTACAGAATTGAAAACTTACAGTTTTTGGACGGTTTTTCTTGTCTTTTGAATAAATAATCCAACTTAGACTGCCATCCAATCTCTTTTTCATTTTGATCTTCGTGCCTCTTGAGAGAATAGCTAAGGAGAGAGTGTGAGAGTGCATTCAAAGGAGGATTCCTACCACTGGAGCGTGAAGGCTTCACTTAGAGTTCAAAGGTAAGAATCTTTACTTGTGAATTGGGATTACTTCACTCTTTTCTTTCTTCCTTCTAGATTTCTTGTGAGAAGATCTGTCAAGGAGATCCGATTCGCTGCCGACACTTGGAGAGTGTGAATAGCCGAAAGGATTGCTTCCTACACTTGGAGAGTGTGAACAGCTGTAGGGTTCTCTGCCCACACTAGGAGAGTGTGAAAGGACGGAAGGGTTCTCTGCCCACACTAGGAGAGTGTAAAAGGACGGACGGTTCTCTGCCAATACTGGGGATTGTGTAAAAGGACGACGGTTCTCTGCCGCACCGGGTAGTGGTGAAAAGAGTGTGTTGTAAAGGCTTCTCCGCCTTGCTGTGGGTGCAAAAAGAGAGTCACTTTGTGGTATTAGTGCAATACTCGGAGGGTGCCTCCGGGGAGTGGATGTAGGTCTGGTTATAGACCGAACCACTATAAATCTGGTGTCATTTACTTTACAGTTTTTATGTTTTCACATTTTATTTTTTAAGTCTAAAAAACTCTGTGGTTGAAAAACTTTTTCTACAAAACTTAAAAGAAACAATTTTTATTTCGGTTCAACATAATTTTAAAAGAGGGCTTAAAATTTTTAAACTACTAATTCACCCCCTCTTGGTAGCCTTTGGGACATTAACTTAGGCTTAACAACCTAATTACTAGACTCAACAAGTGGTATCAGAGCTTCATTTCAAAATCATAAGTTTGAACTACTTTTTGATTAACGTAGATGGCTACATTTGGAAACCCAAAAAAACACCTGAGGGTTACTCTATCACTAGACCTCCACTGTTTGACAATATTCCTTTTGATTTTTGGAAAACATGCATGTTTAGTTTCTTACAGTCACTTGATTATCGCATGTGGATGCTAGTCCAGGAAGGTTACACAAAACCAACTAGATTAGTTGATGGAGTTAGGGTAGAAACACCTTATTCAGATTGGACTATAGAAGAACGTAACTTAGCATAATTAAATGCCAAATGTTTAAATAGTTTCTTTTGTGCTTTAAAATCTGAAGACTACATGCGGGTTTCCACTTGCAAAACCGGAAAGGACATATGGGATAGACTTTGTATAACTTATGAAGGGATAAATGAGGTTAAGCAATCAAGACTCAATATCTTGTTACATGATTATGAATTATTTCGCATGAAACCAAATGAATCTATTTCAGACATGTACACAAGATTCACACAAATTGTCACTTCTTTGCATGCAATTGGTAGAGAATTAACTAATGCTGAAATGGTCAATAAGATTCTTCGTTGTTTACCTACTGCTTATGATGCTAAAATTACTACAATTATAGAGTCTAAAGATCTAAACATTTATTCTATTGACAATCTTCTTGGTTCACTCATTGCTTATGAGCAAGGAGTAAGTCAAAGAAAGATTTATGCAGGTGAACCACGAAAGGACAGGAATATTGCACTAAAGGTGGAAGAGTCAGAGAGTGAACACTCACAACCTGAGGATGAAGATGATATTGCATTGATGACTAGACAATTTAGAAGCTTTTTAAAGAGGAAGCAGAAGAGACGCCAGCAATGGAATAGAGGTAAGTATAACAGAAATGACAAGGTTTCTAATAAAATGATTTGTTATGAATACAGGAAACCAGATCATATCAAGACTGATTGCCCAAAACTCAAAGCCACTTCTAGCAAGGAGAAGGTAGAGGAAAAACCAATGGTAAAGAAGGGAAAGAAGAAGTTTTAAAGAGCTTTCTGGGCGAACTCAGCTTCAGATTCATCTGAGACTGAAAAAGAAGAAGAAGTCACCAACCTTTGCTTGATGGCAGATAATGTTGATCAATCAGATCAAGAAGAGGTATGTGACTTAACTTATGATGAATTATTTGAAATTTCTGAACACATGCATGATGCATATAGGAAAATGAAAAAGATGCATGCTAGTGTAAGTTTTGAATTGGAAGAGCTTAAGAAGAAACATGAAATCCTTAGAAAAGATCATGCATTAATAGATAACAACCACATGAAACTTCTTGATGAATATGATGACTTGAATAAGAATTTTGAGAATTTAAAATCATCCTATGCTGAACTTGAAAAAGAATTTAAGAATTTTAAGGATGAATCTGAGAGCAAGACATATATAATCAATTATTCCAATCGAATCTTGGAAAATATGAATTCATTTTACAAACTCACAATAAGAGCTCTCGAGGATAATAGGAACCCCCCTAAACTTGAAGATTTTATAAATCCTAAATATTATCCTAAATTCATGAAATCCCTTAGAAGACAATCATATGGAAGAAAATATAGGAATATTTTTCCTAATGTTAAATGTATTAATTATGGATTTTTGGGACATATATCTCACACCTGCACTTTAAAGATGAAAACTAATTTGGTGTGGAGAACTAAGATGCATAAACTTAGACATATCATACATGCATCTGATTATAAATTTCATTAAGGTGAACCCAAACTTGTTTGGGTTCCCAGGTCTAACATTTGAGAATTTTGCAGGAGTGCTCTCACACAAGACCTCGTGAGAGCATATGATACCTGGACAGTGGATGTTCAAAGCATATGATTGGAGATACTGCTCAATTCATAACGCTGGAAGCCAGGAGTGGAGGCAAAGTTACACTTGGAGATAATACTACAAAGAAAGTGACTGGATCAGGTATGATTGGAAATTTGAAAAACTTTTTCATAGATAATGTGTTATTAGTTGAAGGCTTAAAACATAATTTGTTAAGCATAAGTTAGCTATGTGATAAGGGCTAAATGGAAAAAATATTTTAAATGGAAAAAAGGTAAACAATGTTTACATGAAAAATTTAAATTGTATTCAATCTCCTACTATTTTTTGTTTGAAAACTATTTCTGATGAATCATGGCTATGGCATAGGAGACTTTGTCATTCTAGTATGAAAAACCTTAGAAGAATTACCCAAAAGAACTTAGTGAGAGGTATACCAAAACTAGACATTACTAAGGACCACCTTTGTGATGCATGTCAATTAGGAAAACAAGTGAAGTCCTCTTTTAAGTCCAATAAAGATCTTAGGACCAGTAAACCTTTAGAAATTCTACACATGGATCTTTTTGGACCTGTAGGAACTGTAAGTCTAGGAGGGAAGGTATACGGATTTGTTATAATGGATGATTTCTCAAGATTCACTTGGGTTAGATTTCTTTTTTATAAGAATGAATCGTTTGAGGAATTCAGAAATTTTTCTACTTGGATTCAAAGAAAACTAGGGAGTGAAATAATTTCTATACAAAGTGATCATGGAGGAGAATTTGAAAATGAAAGATTTGAAAATTTCTGTAAAGAAAAAGGGATTGATCACAATTTTTCTGCACCTAGAACCCCTCAACAAAATGGGGTAGTTGAAAGGAAAAATAGAACATTAATAGAAGCCGCCCGAGCAATGTTGGCAGAATACTCACTTCCTAGATATTTTTGGGCTGAGGTGGTTAGCACTGCATGTTATGTTCTGAATAGGGTGAATGTGAGATCAAATTTGAATAAAATACCTTATGAGTTGCTAAAAGGTAGAACACCTAATTTGTCTCATTTGCATGTATTTGGTTGCAAGGTGTTCATACATAATAATGGAAAATCTGCCTTAGGAAAATTTGATCCAAAATCAGATGAAGGAATTTTTGTTGGATATTCAAGTGTTGAAAAATCTTATAGGGTATTCAACAAAAGAACTTTAGTCATTGAAGAAACCACACATGTTGTATTTGATGAATATGGAAATTTGGAAGAGCCAAATGTTGTTGAAGAAGAGATTGAAGAAAACTCCCAAAAGATTGATAAATTAAATTTGGAAGAAAATGTGGAAGAGAATTTGGAAAGAGAAAACCCTTTGCCTAGAGATTTGAAATTTTCTAAAAACCACCCAAGAGAATTGATTATAGGTGAACCTAGTGAGGGTGTTAGAACTAGGCGTGGATTAAACAAGGAAGTCAATCATTCAGCCTTTATTTCAACAATAGAACCCACTAATATTGATCAAGCACTTTCTGATGAATTTTGGATATTGGCCATGCAAGAAGAGTTAAATCAATTTGTAAGAAATAAAGTTTGGAAATTAACTACAAGGCTAAAAGATCAAAGTGTTGTTGGAACCAAGTGGGCTTTCAAAAATAAAATGAATGACTCAGGAGTAGTCATTAGAAATAAGGCTAGATTAGTTGCTAAGGGGTATAATCAAATTGAAGGAATTGATTTTGAGGAGACTTTTGCCCCTGTAGCTATTAGGATTTTACTAGCCTTTGCCTATTTTAAAGGTTTTAAATTGTTTCAAATGGATGTCAAGAGTGCCTTTTTAAATGGGGTAATTGAGAAAGATATTTTTGTAGAACAACCTCCAAGTTTTGAAAATTCTAAATACCCAAATCATGTTTTCAAGTTAAAAAAGGCATTATATGGATTGAAACAGGCACCTAGGGCTTGGTATAAGAGGTTGAGCACCTTCCTACTTGAAAGATCTTTTAAAAAAAGGAAGTGTGGATACAACTCTCTTTTCAAAGAAATTTGGAAAGGATATACTTATTGTTCAAATTTATGTGGATGACATCATCTTTGGATCTTCAAATAAAAATCTTTGTGATGATTTTTCTAAAATAATGAGTAGTTAATTTGAAATGAGTCTAATTGGAGATTTAAATTACTTTCTAGGATTTAGCATTAAGCAACTTGAGGAAGGTACATTTCTTAGTCAAACTAAATATATTAAGGACATCCTCAAAAAATATAAAATGGACAATGCTAAACCTGTCAGTACACCAATGAGTTCCTCAGTTCAGTTGGATAAGGACCTTAAGGGGAAATCTGTTGATCAAAAGAAATTTAGAGGGATAATTGGATCTTTACTTTACTTGACTGCTAGCCGACCAGATATTATGTTCAGTGTTTACTTATGTGCTAGATTTCAATCAGATCCAAAAGAATCACATTTGACAGCAGTGAAAAGGATTTTAAGATATTTACTAAGAACTCAAAACTTAGGGATTTGGTATCCTAAGTTTAGCTCTTCATTTGAAATTATTGGTTACTCAGATTCTGACTTTGCAGGCTGTAGAGTGGATAGGAAAAGCACTTCTGGAACATGTCAATTCATTGGAAATTCATTAGTTTCATGGTCTAGTAGAAAACAAAATTCAGTGGCACTATCTACTGTAGAAGAAGAATACATTGCATTAGGAAGTTGTGTGGCACAAGTACTTTGGTTAAAACAACAGTTGATTGATTTAGGATTAACTATAGGCACTATTCTAATTTATTGTGACAATACTAGTGCTATTTGCATTTCCAAAAATCCTATTCAACATTCTATAACCAAACACATTGACATAAGGCATCATTTCATAAGGGATCATGTATCCAAGGGAGAAAATGAACTCACACATGTTTCAACTGAAAATCAACTTGCAGACATTTTTACAAAACCTTTAGCCTTTGATACCTTCAGTACATTAAGAACAAGGCTAGGTGTTATTGATTTGAATGCTTAAATAAAAATGTTTTTACAACATTGATATTTATGTTTTCTTAGTTTATTTGTCTTTGATTTTTGTTTTGAATTTTATTATTTTTTGAGTGTTTTGATTGAGTTTATTTTAGAGTCCGTGATTTTGTCTTTATTTTCTGTGTTTTGAATGTTTTGTTTGTTCAGTAAAAAATTTAAAAATCCAAAAATGTGTGGAAATCTTCCGGGACAGAATTTTTCGTACTTGACGATGTGTGTTAAATTCAGTTTGCGTGATATGAAATGTTTTTTAGAGCAGTTTTTAATGTAGTTCGTCTGTACGATCTAATGATCGTCCAGGACGAAATATTTATTTTCTCAAACATCGGGACGTTTGAATGCGGCGGTTGAGTGGATAAGGCAGTTTTAAATGTGAAGTTCATCCGTACGAACTTTTTGTTCGTCCAGACGAACAGACGTCGTTTCATTGTAGGGGACGGTTTTCAACTGACATTAAAATGAATTAACTTTTGATCGTCTGTATGATCGGTCAAGTCAAAAGTCTGTACGAAAGGACGCATCGTAAATTGTGTTGATTACGAAAAGCCGTTTCATTTTGGACGAAATGGATCGTCTGTACGAACTTTTTTTGTCCCGACGAACGATAATTTTTGTCCAGGACGAACTGTTTTCGTCCAGGACGAACGTATCATTTACTTTAAATATGAACGAATTTTTAACTCAACAATCACATCTCCAAACTTCACTTTCAATCTCTTTCGACTTTAAATCAACAATGGCCTCCTCAAGCAAAAGACAAAAGGTGATGGCTAAGAAACCTCACAGAAATGCCTCTGAAAACTTCCTTTCAAAGGAAAATAAGGAATCCTTTCCTCGTTTTGCATCTGCCAAAATCACACCTTCTCGCATTCTGATTCAAAGCGAGATAAACTTTAAGGTAATGCATCTTTTTGCCTCCACCCAGTTACAATTCATTCTTTCTCTCGTCCACCTTTACAACAAACAAACCTTTCTCTACTTTCTAGCCAACATGAGTTTTAATTCTAACCACTCCTGCATAAGTTCATTTGTTTTCAAACAAAAAGTTGAAATCACCAAGCACGATATAGGTGCTTTTCTAAACTTAAGAACTGAAGGCTATAGAGCCCACACCCTTATGAATGAAAACAAATTTGAATGGTATCAAGTCAATAGGGTGATTAGAGAAAATGGCCTAACATATCATGTTGCTAGAGCTTCAGGAATGACCAAAAATGCTCGAATCATCCAGCACATTCTTCGAACTTCAATCATTCCCAAAGCTGGTGATAGGATCAATATTACCCCACTCCTTTCTATTTTGACCTTTTTGATTATGGATCATAAGCCTATCGATGAAGCCCAACTTATCCTAGACCATCTTTATGGGCTTTCAGAAATTGGACATGCAGAATAGAAGAGAAAAAGGAATATCTTATTAGGACACTTAGTTACATACATTTTGGAAAAGAAATACAACTTAGTGCATCCTGATGATGAATACGAAGAGCCGGTCTACTACAATGATGCTTCTTTCAGAGCAATTTTCAAGGAGGAAAAAGGGAAAGCACATTCCAGTGCTTCTGAAGAAGAAGAAGAAGAAGGAGAGCAAACTTCTGCACCTCAATCAGATTATCAGAATTTGATTTAGAAATTTGACAGACTTGAGACTCATGTTGATCAAAGATTTGATCAAATTGATGCTCAACTCCTGCAGCAGCAACAGGACATTGGTATTATCAGAAATGAAGTTCATGAAATCAATACCAATGTTATGATGATGGCCTCCTACTTCAACCTATTTAGTGGCATTCCTCCTCCTCCTCCGGAAGAATAGAGAATGAGAGATAAATTTCTTTGTGTTTGTTGTACTCGTGTTTTGTTTTAAATGTTTTGTTGTGTTAGTGTTTATTTTTAGTGGTTGTTTTAGTTTGTCTTTATTAAAAAGTTCAGTGTATTTTCTTAGTTGTTTTAAGATTATGAAATGAATATGTAATCCTTTTCATTAATATCAATGCATGTTGTACTTGCTTCAAATTTGGTTTGTTTTTGGAATGTGGTTAATTTTTATGAATTTCATTAGTCTTATTTAATCTTAATTGTGTTTAAATTAGATTGTAATTTGAGATTAATTACATTAAAAAATCTAATCTTTCTAAATTTAAAAGTTGTTTATAACTTGTTATAATTAGAACTTTTAAATTCATGTCTATTCATTTAGACTACATAAAAGTTAATATTATTATTGCAATATATATGTTTTCTTATTTTGTATTTCTATGCTCAAGTGATATTTATGCACTTAGAAATATTTGAAATTTTATATTATTGATTTTGGAAAGATTTGGTCTCAATTACTCTTGAAAATTGTACAAAGAGTACAAAAATCAAAATGAATGCGCAAATGTTCACAAATATGAAAAAGAGGCACAAAATTAGCCCAATGTCAAAAGATGCACAAAAATGTGCCCAAAAATTTGAAAAAGATGCGCAAAGTGCCACACGTGGTAATTCTCTTCTTTCCAAATTCTTTCAATCTCTTAATTCAAATTGATCTTATGTTCATTTATATTCTATTGAACTTTGAAATATAGAATTTTTATACATCTCTTTTGTAATGATTTTCTATATTTGAATGTCTAAATTGAATCATGTATTTGATAAATTCTTCTTACTTACAATGTTATATCACTTCTTAAATTTTATGAATTTCTATTATTGGCCTAATGTTATTAGTTTTAGATTGCATAACTTATGACAATCACCATTTAGATTAAATTTTAAAATGAATTTAATATAATTACTTACATTTCTTGTCTATTTCTTCTTCACTTTTTGTTGTTGTCAAAAAGGGGGAGAAATTATTGTGTTTGTATGTTTTGTTTTATTTTAATTGTTTTGTTTGTATTTTGGTTTTGTGTTTAACTTTGTAATTTTGTTAAAAAAATATTTTTTAAAAACAAAAAATTTGTTCTTTGGTTCAAAATGCCTCCTTATTTTCATGCATTCATCAATTCAGGGGGAGTTAAGGAGATTTGTTTAAATTGAAATCATACAAATAATAATTGTTTTGTCATCATCAAAAAGGGAGAGATTGTTAAAATAGTTTCTATTTGCATGCTTTACATTTTTGCAACTTTTATAGTTTTGATGATTCCAAACATTATTGTTCAAATGTGTAGTTATCTCCTAACAATTTTAGAAGATTTGTATTTGCTCTTGTGTGTACTAATATTTCAGAAAAATCAGACTACAGACTACGAAAACTTCAAATCAAATTCAACATGAGATACTTTGTGAATTTGAAGCTTGTATTTTTCTTTGAATTAAATTTGAAAGGGAGTGATTGTAATTGAGTGAATAAAAACATACACACACACATAAGGAGATCATATTTAAGTTATACTGATCGTACGGGACGATATCAGATCGTACGGGACGATCAGACAGTAATCTCCTATTGAGCACATAGAACGAATAGGAACTGGCTTGAAAAATTTTCTAAGTCCTATTCGTCCGGGACGAAATTAATTATCGTCCAGGACGATTTGGTCTCTGTAAAATTTTTGTCCAGACGAAATTAATTATCGTCAGAAAATGATCTGCTCTCTATAAAAATTTCGTCCAGACGAAATTAATTATCATCCAGGACGATCTGGTCTCTGTAAAATTTTCGTCCAGACGAAATTAATTATCGTCAGAAAATGATCTGCTCTCTGTAAAAATTTCGTTCAGACGATTAACCGACTTAGAACGGTTTTCAACAGTTTTCTAGACCGACATAGTAATAACCGTTCGTACTGGACGAACCTAGTTCGTACGGGACGATCAGTGTGTACGAAGACATTTCGTACACATATACAAATAGGGTCGTTTCAAAGCGTTTAAGTAAAATCGTCCAGGACGATCCACGATCGTACGGGACGATCCAATGCGTACAGAATTGAAAACTTGCAGTTTTTGGACGGTTTTTCTTGTCTTTTGAATAAATAGTCCAACTGAGACTGCCACCCAATCTCTTTTTCATTTTGATCTTCGTGCCTCTTGAGAGAATAGCTAAGGAGAGAGTGTGAGAGTGCATTCAAAGGAGGATTCCTACCACTGGAGCGTGAAGGCTTCACTTGGAGTTCAAAGGTAAGAATCTCTACTTGTGAATTGGGATTACTTCACTGTTTTCTTTCTTCCTTCTAGATTTCTTTTGAGAAGATCTGTCAAGGAGATCTGGTTCGCTACCGACACTTGGAGAGTGTGAATAGCCGAAAGGATTGCTTCCTACACTTGGAGAGTGTGAACAGCTGTAGGGTTCTCTGCCCACACTAGGAGAGTGTGAAAGGACAGAAGGGTTCTCTGCCCACACTAGGAGAGTGTGAAAGGATGGACGATTCTCTGCCAACACTGGGAATTGTGTAAAAGGACGACAATTCTCTGTCGCACCGGGTAGTGGTGAAAAGAGTGTGTTGTAAAAGCTTCTCCGCCTTGCTGTGGGTGCAAAAGGAGAGTCACTTTGTGGTATTAGTGCAATACTCGGAGGGTGCCTCCGGAGAGTGGATGTAGGTCTGGTTATAGACCGAACCACTATAAATCTGGTGTCATTTACTTTACAGTTTTTACGTTTCCGCATTTTATTTTTTAAGTCTAAAAAACTCTGTGATTGAAAAACTTTTTCTACAAAATTTAAAAGAAACAATTTTTATTTCGGTTCAACATAATTTTAAAAGAGGGCTTAAAATTTTTAAACTACCAATTCACCCCCCTCTTGGTAGCCTTTGGGACATTAACTTAGGCTTAACAACCTAATTACTAGACTCAACATCCTTCAGCATCCATTTCCTCTTGTTAACCATCCTAAAGGATTTCCCAACACTTGAATATCCTAAGAACACTCCTTCATCAAATTTTGTGTCAAATTTACCTAATAGTGATTTTTTATTATTAAGAATGAAAATCTTCAGCTAAAGACATAGAGATAGGAAATGTTGGGTGTCATACCCTTAATGATCTCATAGGGTGTCTTATTCCGTTTGGATCTAAAATTCATCCTATTCAACACTTAATAAGCTATGTTTACCACTTCAACTCAAAAGTATTTTTGATGTGAATACTCAATAAGCATGGCTTAAGCAGCTTCAACTAAGATCATATTCTTCCTTTAAGCTACCTTGTTCTACTAAGGGGTCCTACGTGCTAAAAAGTCATGACTAATCGCTTGATCCTCACAGAAGTTTCCAAATTTCTCACTTTCATACTCTCCATAATGGTCACTATAAATGGTCAAGATCTCATAACCTAGTTTTTTATGAATCTAAATGGAGAAGGATCTAAATCATTAAAAACTTACTATTATGTGATAGAAATCTAATCTTAGTGAACCTCAAGTAGTCATTAATAATCATAATTCTATAGACTTTTTCTCCTAAGCTGGTAGTGCTAATGAATCCAAACAAATCCATGAGAAGGACTTCTAAAAGTCTAGAGGTACTAGTGTCATTAATGGAATGGAAAGAGGATTAGACTTGCTTCCCTAGTTGACATGCATCTTGGGGACACCTCTAACTAGGTCTTTTTGGGTTACTGTTCTATAGGTTTTCATGGTTGCATGACATAACTTCCTATGGCACAACCAAGACTCATCAGTAGCAATTTTTAAGCAAAATAAAGTAGAACATTCAATGTTATTTAAGTCCAATATATAAACATTGTTAATCCTTTTTTTTCTGCAAAATAGTGTTGTTATTCAAGTTAATGATATATGTGTTTGACAAAAATTTTATGATAAAGCCCTTTGTTATAGAGTTGACAAATGCTAAGCAAGTTATGTTTCAACCCATCTAGAAGCAAAATATTTTAAATCAAAAGGTTCATGGAGTTTTTGATTATACCTATGCCCATCACTTTCTTAGTGGTGTTGTCTCCAAGAGTGACTTTGCCTCCAATCATGGCCTCTAGCAAAATGAATTGATTGGTAACTCCAATCATATGTCATGAGCATTTAATGTTTAGGTACCACATGCTCTAATGAGGTCTTGAGTGAGAGCATACCTACAATATCTTCAAATGTCATATTTGTTGCAAATCTATTTTTCATGTCTTATGTTTTGATGATTGACAAACACTGCTTTTCTTGGACAACTTGTTGCTTCTAACTTTTCAGGAATCGGCGATCGAATAATCAAAAAGGAGCCAAGTTTAGAAATGCGTAGGTTTAGGGTTGAGTCAGTCTGTACTTTTGTTTTTTACCTTTTGAGTCCTCTTGTAATAGTCAAAAAAACTGATGCTTTGTAACCCTTCACACACACACTTGAGAGACTTAGAAATTCTGGTTTTACTCATATCGGCCAGGACGATTTCTTTGATCGGCCTGGCCGATCAGCTTAAAACAGAAAGTCTATTTAAGGATTCTTAATTAAGGCAGCCTACGTTAACAGATCGTCCTGGATGATACGTGTATCGGCCAGGACGATAAGCTCAAAACAGAAAGAAGTAGCCACCATAGACAAGTATGGTATACCATATCTTTAAATTATCGGCCAGGACGATCCTCGGATCGGCCTGGACGATATTAACAAATTATGCCATAATTGTTCAGGAAATCAAGGAAGTAATTAAGGATGATTGATACGATCATATCGTCCTGGACGATCGCAAGATCGGCCAGGCCGATATAGTCAAAAACCTTAAGTTACTTCAGGACGATCAATATCGGCCAGCTCGTATTCAGGGCTATTGTCAGGACGATTTTCCTCTGATTTGAACTGATCGGCCAGGACGATCGTGATATCGGCCTGGACGATCAAGCTATTTTTCAATCTTCCTGTTTCCCATTCAGGGCTATACTCTGGCCGATCTTCATTGTTTTGTACTGATCGGCCAGGCCGATGTCCAGATCGGCCTGGACGATAAAGTCGGCAACTTGCAATTAATGAGCTCTTTTGAAGCTCTTCTATTTAAAGAGCTCTTGTTCAACGTTTTTAAAGATCTTTGGCTGCTGCCTTGACCTAAGAAGGCCTTGAGGAGAGAAAGAGAGAGAGAAGAGAGAGAGAGGATCTTGTGAGGGGGAGCTTGTGAGGGGTTTCACAAGGGTTGCTTCAAGGATCTCTCTGCGTCGTCTTCGTCTAGAATTTCTCGTCCGTGGAAGGGTCGGTAGAGGTAAGGAGTGTTGCTTTTAGTTCTGATTCTCTGCCAGCTTCAGGAGGAAGCAAAAGGAGATAGGTTCTCTGCCTTGCCGGGGTGGCAAAAAGGAGGTTCTTGTGAGGGTTTCTCCACCTAGCCGTGGGGGCTAAAGGAGAGTCACTTTTTGTGTAGTGCAATACTTGGAGGGTGCCTCCAAGGAGTGGACGTAGGTCAAGTCGACCGAACCACTATAAATTTCTGTGTTCTTTTTCTTGCTTCCGCACGTTTAAATTCCGCATTATTTTCGTGGTGTGATTTGGTTTATATGTTTTTATTTCCTTATTTTAAAAAGAAGTTTTTAAAATACCAATTCACCCCCCCTCTTGGTTAGTTTGGGACTAAGTTCATAGGGCTTAACATCCCCATCGAACTTTCAAGTGGTATCAGAGCTTGATTCGAAAATAAAAGTTTAAAAACTTTTTGAATTTGATCCATGTCTAACTTTGGGAATCGCAACACTACGGAAGGGTACTCTATTACCCGACCTCCTCTGTTCGATAACCTACCTTTTGATTTTTGGAAAACTTGCATGTCAACTTTTCTACAATCTACTGATTATCGCATGTGGATGCTTATTCAAGAAGGTTATTCTCCACCTTCTCGTGAAATTAACGGTTTTAAAACTGAAGTTGCTTTTACCGAATGGACTTTTGATGAACGAGATTTAGCTCAACTAAATGCGAAATGTTTAAATTATTTTTTCTATGCTTTAAAATTTGAGGATTACATGCGTGTTTCAACTTGCAAGACTGGTAAAGAAATTTGGGATAAATTGTGCATTACTTATGAAGGCACTAATGAAGTCAAACAATCCCGTTTAAACATTCTCTTGCATGACTACGAACTTTTTCGTATGAAACCTCATGAATCGATTTCTGACATGTACACTAGGTTTATTCAGATTGCTACTTCATTGCATGCACTAGGAAAAGAACTTTCGAACTATGAAAAAGTTAACAAGATTTTGAGATGCTTGCCTTCTTCTTATGATGCAAAAATTACTGCAATCACTGAATCTAAAGATTTAAACACCTATTCTATTGATAACTTGCTTGGCTCACTCATTGCTTACGAGCAAGGGGTGAATCAAAGAAATCTTGATGCAGGTGAGAAGAAAAAGGAGAAAACAATTGCATTGAAGGCACACAAATCGGATTCTGAATCTTCCGGGTCTGAAAGCGATGGAGTTGCCTTCATCACAAGGCAATTCAAAAGCTTTCTAAGGAAGAAACAAAAGCATCATCAAAATTGGAGAAAAGGTAAGGATCATAAACATATTAAAGGATCTTCTGATGTTGTTTGTTTTGAATGCAGGAAACCTGGACATGTAAGAGCCGATTGTCCTACACTTCAAGATCATTCAAGCAAAGAAAAGGAAAAAGGTGAGGAAAAAGCTAAGTCTAGGAAGGAGAATAAGAAAATCCAAAGAGGCTTCTGGGCAGAATCTGGTACTGATTCCTCTGAGACTGAACCAGAGAAAGAGACTACAAACTTGTGTTTCATGGGAGAAAATCAAAGTGATGAGGAAGAGGTATGTAAACCAACCTATGATGAATTGTTTGAAATTTGTGAAAAAATCCATACATCATACAAAAAACTTAAGAAAACTCATGCTAGCCTAAAATTAGAACATTCAAATCTACAAAAAGAGCATGAAGTTTTTCTCAAAGATCATGCAACGATTGATTCAAATCACATGGCTCTCCTTGATGAATTTGATGAATTAAACAAGAAGCATTTGGAATTAGTTGAGAAAAATAATGCATTAAAAGCCTCACACACCTCACTTAACAATGATCTTAAGAAATCTAAAGAGATTGAGAAAAATTTGAGGATTGAGAATGATGCATTAAAAAGAACTAACTTGAGAATTCAAAATGATTTGGAAACATGTAAGAAAGCTAGGATGACACCAACTTTTAATCAAAGGCCAGAACCTAGGAAGAGGCATTTTTACCCAAACCAATTAAGAAAACCTTTTCCTGGAATTCAATGTTTTTCATGTGGCATGCTAGGACACATCTCACACACTTGCACAGTTCACCGCAGTACACATTGGGTGTGGAGACCTAAGATGCATGATTCAATACATACCACATCTTCATTGCACTCTACATTTTCTAAGAAGGAGCCCAAATCTGTTTGGGTTCCTAAAACTAACTGTTGTTGAGTTTTGCAGGAGTGCTCTCACCAAAGACCTCGTGGGAGCATAAGATACCTGAACATAAGGAGGCTTGCAGCTCAATTGCTTAAATCCATTGTTTAATCACTTGCTTGAAATCTTTAGTCTTTGTGTGACTTTTATTTTAGTTTTTTTGTTGTTGTGTTCACTCTGTCCTGTTTTTATGAGTTTTTGTTTTTCACTTTGGTCTTTATTTTAGGCTTCCATATGATAAAACTTCTCAAGCTTTTAAATATTGGAGTTTTTGGAGATAGGGTTTAGCTTTTTAAAATTGGATAAAGGAAGTAAACTGTTGATGTTTTTCCCTTCTTCTGACTTTGTTTAGTGGCATGATTTTCTTTTATAAAACAAAAAAATCTAAACTCTGTTTAACCAATGGCTTTTTAAGATATCCTTCTAATCTTGCTACATTAAGTCATCTTATGCATAATAGTCAAAATTCTTTGATATCATTCAAGCTTTTGAAATCTTACCATTATAAGTCATCACGTGATTTTGATTTTGTGTTGTGGATTGTTCTTCCCTATGTTAGAGAGAGAGCTCCTATTCTCTAATATTTGGAGGATATACTCACAACTAAGTATTTTTCTTTAAGGGTATATTAAAGAGTTATTAGCTTGCAAGAGTTAAAAAGGAAAGAGGCCAATGAAGCCAAATTGAAAAGAAAACTATATACACAAAAGTGTATGAAAAATCAAAAGATGCTCAAAGAGCCAATAAAAGTGAAAAGAGGCATAAAATTAGCCCACTAATTGCAAGCTATCATCTCTTTGGTAAAACTCTTAAAACTTAGAAAACTCATTAATTATGTGATACGTTCAAAGATTTGATTTCAAATTCCATGATTGAGAAAAACTATTTTGGTTTATTATTTATAAGATACTTTAGTTGTTAACAAGTCTTGATTGGATCTTCTTAAAACCTCTTGTGTTATTCCAAGTTAGGACTCTGTTGTTTTTAAGAGATTTTTTGTACCCTGAAGAATGTCCGATTTAGGGTTAATGGAATCAGTTTTTCTACCTTCCTCTAATTGGATTTTGTTAAACCTCTTGATCTCCTAAAAACTTCAAAAATTTAAATTCAAGAAAAGAATTCTCATATGATGCCTTCATAAAATAAAAATAAATAGAAAAATTAAAATCCAAAAATATTCGGTGTTTGTTTTATTTTTTTTTTTTATTTTTTTTTGTTGTGTCTTTGACTGTCTTTTTTTTTTATTTTTTTTTTATTTTTGAGGGTCTTGATCATCACCATTCCTTTCTTGATTTCAATTTCAAGTCACATCGGCCTGGCAAATATTTCTATCGTCCTGGCCGATAGGATAAATTCTTTCCAAAATCCATCTGCTGACCTTTTTCTGTGCTTAATGAAAATCATCGTCCTGGACGATACATTATTGTCCTGGACGATTTGATCAAAACTCATGATGATAGTCCTGGCCGATAGTTTATTTGTCTGGTCGACGCATTCTATGTGCATCGTCCTGGCCGATACACTGGACCGTCCCGGACGATCCACGTGTCAGTACGTTTTTATATTTAAATTCGGCCCCGGACGATCCATTATTGGATCATCGGCCGGGCCGATCCACTGTTCGTCCTGGACGATACACGTGGTAAGCATTTAAAACGTTTTAACTTCAGCCGGTATGATCAATTATTGTGCATCGTCCTGGACGATACACCTAATCGGCCCGGACGATCTGCTTTTTCAACGGTCGTCCGGACTGACTCCTCGGGCCGATAGCCTGTGTCTAATCGGCCTGGCCGATATCTGATCGGCCCGGACGATTGGACCGCCTTTTTGACCAATCGGCCTGTACATAATTATTAACACATATCGGCCTGGACGATTCCGCGATCGGCCAGGACGATATGGACGTTTCTTTAAATTCAGGCCGATCCAGCCATGTTTTTCACTCCTCATCCCTTCTCCTTTGTGTTTTTGCTTAAAGATCTCTCAAATGGCTGGTGGGAAGCGCGTCCGTCAGACCTCTGGAAGTTCCTCAAGGGCAAGGGTTGACCCTCGTTTCCGTGAAGCAGAAGATGAAGCTGCATATCACCGCTATAAAGAATGTGGAATTACTGTTTCCAGGATTATCAATCCAGTCCACATCTCTTACCCGGTAATGGATCTCTTCGCCCACACTTCCCTTTGCTTCATTCTGTCTCTTGTTTTCCCCTTCAATTCTGAATTCCTTCTAGAATTTTTTGCGAACCTGCGCATCAACTCCACCTTCACAGCCCTGTCCTCCTATGTGAATCGACGCCCTGTCGAAATCACATATCAGGACTGTGTTGATCTCTTACAGCTATCCACCACCAGAGATAAGCTGCACTTAATTGCCCTTGACCCTGATCTTGACTGGTCCACGGCAAATCACTTTCTTCGCCAGACCAATGTCCGTTACCATGTTGGAGAGACTAGCTCTTTAGTCAGAGATGCTAGGACAATCCAACATGTCCTTCGCACCTCCGTCATTCCAAAAGCCGGCGATCGTGTCCACATTACCCCTCTACTATCCCTCACTACCTTATATATCATGGCTCATAGGGAATTCAACACTGCTGACCTATTTTTTCGTTACATCGACCACCTAACAACAATTCGTGATCCAGGCCACAGAAGAAAGCCAAATCTAGCCTTAGGACACATCATAGCCTATGTTCTTGAAACTAAATACCAACTTCAATATCCTATACCACCAAACCTTCCAACTCCCTTCTACTCAAACAACTCCTTCAGCACCCTTCACAGCACTCGTCTCCACCCTGAGGAACCTCAGGGGGCTCGAGAGGAGGAGGCTCCCGCTCCAGCTCCCTTTCCTGACCCTGTCCCTCTCCACCAACACTCACCGGTTGATCAGTTGATTGAGAGATTTGATCGTTGGGAGACCCGATTTGATGCATATGTTGCTGCCCAGGAGCAGCAACACTCTGAGGACATCGCCCGCTACGAGCATCACCGCGCTGAGGATTTAGCTCGATTTGACAGTTTTCTCACTCACCAGCAGCAGCAGCATGACCAGGACATCGCCTGGTTCAATGCTCAGTTTACTACCCTTGCCAGTTACTTTCAGCAGCCACCTCCACCTCCTCCATCTGATGATCAGGATCCCTCGTTCTTTTAGTTATTGTTTCTTGTCTTTTTTTAGTAGTCTTTCGTGATGTTTGTTTTTCTTTTTTTTCTGTTTCTGGACTCTCTTTTTGTGATGACAAAAAGGGGGAGTAGGATAGGATGTAATCAGAAAAAGTTGATGTTGTAACCTTGTTTTTTCTAATGAATCTTTTTTATTTTGATTTACCTACTTATGTTTTGTCATCATCAAAAAGGGGGAGATTGTTGCAAATCTATTTTTCATGTCTTATGTTTTGATGATTGACAAACACTGCTTTTCTTGGACAGCTTGTTGCTTCTAACTTTTCAGGAATCGACGATCGAATAATCAAAAAGGAGCCAAGTTCAGAAATGCGTAGGTTTAGGGTTGAGTCAGTCTGTACTTTTGTTTTTTACCTTTTGAGTCCTCTTGTAATAGTCAAAAAAACTGATGCTTTATAACCCTTCACACACACACTTGAGAGACTTAGAAATTCTGGTTTTACTCATATCGGCCAGGACGATTTCTTTGATCGGCCTGGCCGATCAGCTTAAAACAGAAAGTCTATTTAAGGATTCTTAATTAAGGCAGCCTACATTAACAGATCGTCCTGGACGATACATGTATCGGCCAGGACGATAAGCTCAAAATAGAAAGAAGTAGCCGCCATAGACAAGTATGGTATACCATATCTTTAAATTATCGGCCAGGACGATCCTCGGATCGGCCTGGACGATATTAACAAATTATGCCATAATTGTTCAGGAAATCAAGGAAGTAATTAAGTATGATTGATACGATCATATCGTCCTAAACAATCGCAAGATCGGCCAGGCCGATATAGTCAAAAACCTTAAGTTACTTCAGGACGATCAATATCGGCCAGCTCGTATTCAGGGCTATTGTCAGGACGATTTTCCTCTGATTTGAACTGATCGGCCAGGACGATCGTGATATCGGCCTAGACGATCAAGCTATTTTTCAATCGTCCTGTTTCCCATTCAGGGCTATACTCTGGCCGATCTTCATTGTTTTGTACTGATCGGCCAGGCCGATGTCCAGATCGGCCTGGACGATAAAGTCGGCAACTTGCAATTAATGAGCTCTTTTGAAGCTCTTCTATTTAAAGAGCTCTTGTTCAACGTTTTTAAAGATCTTTGGCTGCTGCCTTGACCTAAGAAGGCCTTGAGGAGAGAAAGAGAGAGAGAAGAGAGAGAGAGGATCTTGTGAGGGGGAGCTTGTGAGGGGTTTCACAAGGGTTGCTTCAAGGATCTCTCTGCGTCGTCTTCGTCTAGAATTTATCGTCCGTGGAAGGGTCGGTAGAGGTAAGGAGTGTTGCTTTTAGTTCTGGTTCTCTGCCAGCTTCAGGAGGAAGCAAAAGGAGATAGGTTCTCTGCCTTGCCGGGGTGGCAAAAAGGAGGTTCTTGTGAGGGTTTCTCCACCTAGCCGTGGGGGCTAAAGGAGAGTCACTTTTTGTGTAGTGCAATACTTGGACTGTGCCTCCAAGGAGTGGACGTAGGTCGAGTCGACCGAACCACTATAAATTTCTGTGTTCTTTTTCTTGCTTCCGCACGTTTAAATTCCGCATTATTTTCGTGGTGTGATTTGGTTTATATGTTTTTATTTCCTTGTTTTAAAAAGAAGTTTTTAAAATACCAATTCACCCCCCCTCTTGGTTAGTTTGGGACTAAGTTCATAGGGCTTAACATCCCCATCGAACTTTCAATATTTAGCAAGCCAAATAAGTTTGGGTCTCTCCTTATGGAAAGAAGAATGCAATACATGTGTGTTATGATGTGAATCAAGCAATTTGGGTCTCCACACCCAATGTGAATTTAAGTGAATAGTGCAATTATGGGAAATGTATCCGAGCATGCCACATAAAAATATTAACACCAGAAAAAGGGTTTATTAATCTATTCGGGTTATAGTGCCTCTTTCTAGGTTTCAAAACTTTTAGCTTTGGATATGGATTGAAAAACTATTCAAGTGTGGGAGAAATCCTATTTTCCTCAAGTGCTCTCAATTCAGCTTTAAAAAATGAGTTAGCACTTTCTAAAATAGCATTATTAACTTTCAAATAGTGTTCCCTACTCTCAAATTCATCAATATTTATTTTAAAATCATTTTCAAGTGCAGTGTATGATGCTTTCAATAAATCATGCTAAATGACCAACTTATAATGCTTTTTATTTAACTCATCAAACTCATCAAGTAATGACATATAATTGTTATCAAGTGTAGAGTGATTTTTAAGAAACATTTCATGCTCTTTTTGTAAATTTAAAATTTTCAATTTCAGGCTAGCATACAATTTCTTAAGTTTTCTATATGATGCATGAATTTTCTCAGAAACTGTAAGTAATTGATTATAGGTTAGTTCATATACCTCTTCTTGATTAAACTGACTAAGATGATTATCTAACATCAAACATAAGTTTGTAGTCTCCTCTTTAGCTTTAGACTCAGAGGAGTTTGATGCAGAATCTGCCCAGAATGCTTTTTAGATCTGCTTCTTATCCTTTTTGAACTTGGATTTCTCCTCACCCTTCTCCTTACTTGGGTGAGCCTTAAGTGTAGGACAATAAGCTTTAACATGTCTTAGCTTTTTCGATTCAAAACAAATCATATCAGAAGAACTTTTTAGAATTCTTACTACTCTTACCTTTATTCAACTTCTAATTATGATTTTGTTTCTTCCTTAGGAAGCTTTTGAATTCCCTAGTGATTAAGGAAACATCATTACATTCAAACCTAAAATAATTAACATCTATATCGTTAACCTTTAGCGCCATAGTTTTCTCAATCTTTTTCTCACATGTATCAAGTTATCTTTTGTTTTCTCCTTGCTCATAAGTAATGAGTGATCCAAGTAAGTTATCAATAGAATAAGTATTCAACTCCTTGGATTTAGTGATAGTAGCTATCTTAGCATCATAGAAAGAAGGTAAATATCTTAAAATTTTATTAACTTTTTCATAGTTAGTGAGTTCTCTTCCTAAGGCATATAGAGTGGTGATAATTTATTTAAACCAAATATACATTTCAATTATCGATTCACTAGGTTTAATGTGAAATAATTCATAGTAATGAAGCAAGATATTCAATCTATATTTCTTAACATCAGTTGTGCCTTCATAAGTCATACATAATTTATCTCATATTTCTTTTCCAATGATATAAGTTGAAGAAAAAATGTTATCTCAAAATTTTAAAGCACAAAAAAATAGTTTAAGCACTTTGCATTAAGTTATGCAAAATCTCTATCATCAAAAGTTCATTCAGTAAATAGAAGTTCCGTTTTTATGCTAATGATTTCACGTAATTGTGGAGAATAACCTTCTTTAACAAGCATCCACATGTAATAGTCAATAAATTATAAAAATGTGGCCATGTGAGTTTTCCAGAAATTAAAAGATATATTATCAAACAGTGGTGGTTAGGTAATGGGAAACCCTTTCATAATATTTTGATTACCAAAGTTAGCCATGGATCAAAATTTAAAAGTTTAGACTTTATGAATCCCACTTTGATATCACTTGAAGGTTCGTTAAGGATGTTAAGCCCTTATGAACTAGCCCAAGGCTAACTAAGAGGGAGGTGAATTAGTAGTTTTAAAAAAAATTTAAATAAAAATTAAAATCTCTTGAAATATTTTAAAATATCAAATCATATGATCACCCATATAAGATAAAGTGTAGAAAATAAAAGTACAAAAATGTAATAAGAAAGAACACACTAGATTTTATAATGGTTTGATCAACTTGATCTACAACAACTCCTTGGAACCTCTCCTCTAGGTAATGCACTAAACTTAATGACTCTCCGTTTGCTCCCATAGTATGGCGGAGAAGCTTTTACAAACTCCTTTCCACCGACTCCGGTGAGGCAGAGAACCCAACCTCCTTTCACTTCCTCCTAAAGAAGGAAGAGAACCTTAACCTCCTTTTGCTTCCTCTTGAAGAAGGTAGAGAACCTCAATCGATTGCTAAAGTAGACCTCTCTAGAACCTCCAAGGAATCAAGGATGATGATTGGAGAAGATGACTCGGATCCTTGCTTGGAGAAACCTTTATGAACCCATCACAAATTCCCCCTCATAAGATTCTCTCTTCCTCTCCCAAGCTCTCCCTCTCCTTCAGGAAAGTAGCAAAAGATTTAATTTTGAGTAAACAAGAGATCTTATATAGAAGGGCTTAAAATTTGCCCTAAATTGCAACAAGCCATTAAAGATTATCATGTATAATCAGTGTATTTTTAGCCCTTTCAACCAGGACAATCTGGGAGCGATGGATGATTAGAAGATTTGTTTATTATGATTGTCCAGATACATCATTATGTATGATTAGTTGAAAACATCAAATATAATCCAAAACATCACTCTATTTGGCCAGACTTTACATGTTGGATAATGAAAAAATAACCTACCATCTTGGATGATTCTTAGATCTTCCTATATGATTAGTTCAAATTAATAAAGATTGTCTAGCACATCATTCAGTTCATCCAGGATGATTCAGTAAGAAACTAAAGTTTGTTTAATCGAACGTCCAGGATGATCCTGTGATTATCTAGGATGATATAATCGATCAATCAAATCTTAATTGTTTTTCTTAATCATCAGAATAATTTAGGCATAATTGTAATATATCATCTAGAATGATATCCTGTATGATGTCTAAAAATAATATCATGCCTAAAAGAGTTGGTTGATTATTCTTTCTTATTTAAGCCTTTTTTTTAGGATGATGTAAATATCATCTAGGATGATTTATTTAATTTGGCTATCTTAACAAGGTTGCCCTAGTTAGGGTTTTTATTTTTAAAATATCTTCTAGGATGATTTTGGATCATCATGTATGATATGATCAAAAAAAAAAACTCTTAAGCCCATAGAATTTCTACACCTAAGTATGTGTGTGTGTGCAAGATTACTTAGCATCAGGATCCACATTATTACATTTGACTCGAGAAAAGGTAAAAACATTGGAAATATACTTACAAATTGACTCAGTACTAATATATCCAATCTTGAGGTTGCTTGATTTGTAATTGATCTTGTGTACCTGAAACATTAGTAGGCAGGGCAATAGTAGGAAAACAAAAATACCAGAAATGTTTGCTACATCAAAATTATAATTCTTGAATCTAGATTTGCAATAGATCTCATAGGTGTTGGATCTATTCATTTTAGATCAATAGTTGCAATTTAGTCATATCCATAATTTGTTTCATCTTTTTAAAATTATGGATTGGTTAGATCTTCATTTGACCAAATCAGGTCCTTACGCTTCAAATAATGGGATTTAACATGTACCCTCCAATCTCTCTTAACCCAGATGAAATGCGGGATAAAATACCCGACATCAAATGGAAACTAATAGATCAAGCGGCCTATAGTTGACACTAAGTCATTTAAGTGAGTTGTGTTACATGACTACCGCAATTCATGTGGTCCAACCAGCGTTCATCATGTGGAAAGCATGTACCCCGTCAGCACGCCACCGTCTAATATATAGAATAAATGATTTAATTAATTTAAAAAAAGTTATAAAACATTTAAAAATCATAAAAAAAACATTTTGAATCCATTTTAAGATTTTCTGGACTTTATGGATTCATAATGAAGCGAACTTCATTTTAAAAATAATTTCTAGTCAATTTGAATAATATATTTCAATATATTTCAGTTATACACTAAAACTCATTTTATTTTTAAATAAAAATATATGAAGCCTTTTGGTCTAAAATTTGGTAGAAGTGTACTAAGGTTTATTCCTGACCTTACCTAATTTTTCCAAGGCTATTTGATGCAAGTCCTTTTAGTTTATGAATTCACAAAAATCTAGGTCAAATCTTGATCTAGATTTTTTAAAATTCATAACTAACTCAATTAAAATCCAATACTTATATTCTAGGGTTCTATGGAATCAATTAAAGAGACTCTTTCACTTAAAAATAGATTCAAGGTATTATCATATCTAATTTGAGAGTAAATAGACATTGATAGTGTATGGTTTGTTATATGTTATTCTCAGAATGAATATGATAATAGTATCAAAGTTCGATGAAGAAAATAATTGGAAATGTCATTTGTATCCTCGAATGATTTCAATCCAATTCAATAAACATATATCTGTGTATTTAAATTTGTAAGCTCATAGGTCACTATGTGAACTGTGGCTTTAACAATTTGGTAATATCATTCCATAGAACATTAGGGCACTTTTGTTATTATTGATTGTTATGGTGTGATTGCAATGTGATTGCCAAAGGGTTAAAGAACATTAGTTGCAAGCCCATTAAACTCTAGGGATATTAAGAACAATAATTAAGGATGAGTCTTAGTGAACAAAGGTAAAACCTAAGATTCAAGCATACGTCCATTAGGGATAAAATTTTAACCACTTAAACTAAGTGACACCCCCTATCTTAAGAGAAATCCCCATTGATTAAAAAAAAACTTTAAGCTAATTATTTAATTAATTTAAAATTAAACTTTAATTATGCATTAGAACTTCTAAAAATTACATTGAATCAAAATTAAATCTTTAAAATGCAGGTAATATATAAAAATGACCAAAATTCTAACCTTAACTCAAGAAAGTTATAAGCCCTTTGATGTAACTTCAAATTTTTAATTAATTTAATTTAAAAAATTTAAAAATTTCAAAAAATTCTCAAACACTTGAGAACACCACCTTTGGTCATTTCTAATCTTTCAAGGTGATTTTAAGAAGTTTGGTGTTCATTTGGATTTGAAATCATTAAAACTCTTCTAATTAAATAATTTTAAAATCTTAAATAAATACATAAACTTAAAAAAATCATAACTAATTCTAGAAAATTTCAAATTAAGCAAACTCAAAGCAATTTAACTCCATTTAACATCTTATATTTATTAAAAATATCAAATCTTTAGAATTAAATCAAAATTAAAAAGTCAACTTTTTGGCCAACTCTAATGCAAATTTCAACCCAAACATAAACAAATTCATAACTAAATATAGAAAAATTCTAATCTAGTAAACTTTGTGTCTAATTACTCATCTTAAGGTCTAATATTTAGGACAAAATTTAAATTTCTAGAATTCATTTTAATTTAAAAAGTCAAAATTTGACCCCTTAATTAATGCATTTAAATAATTCAAATAATTCAAAATGTTAATAATCAACTCAAACTCCAAAAAATTCTAATTTAACTTTCAAAACTTGCAACCAATCATTTTAATTAAAATTTATCAATATTCAAACCATTAATCAATCAAGTTACTTAATTCACACCAGTTACTGCTAGCTAACTTGGGCTTATATGGCTATTAAGTTAGCCCTAATAAAGGTGAAATAAACTTCATGGCAATAGTTTAACAAAGGTAGTAATCACTCAACACTTAAAATACATGTTAAAATTAACTTTAAAATATTAATATTTAAACTTTAATTAAATTTTTCGTTAAGCCTTTCGACCAACTAGAACACCAAACAACTTTAATTAACTATCTTATATAGTACATATCCAAGCCACACAGCCTTTCTCACATACTTTAAATGGTTTGCTAAGACAACCAACTATAGTCTTAAGCTAGGTTAATATTTTACTTTCTTGCTATTTTGTGCTTAGTTTTTGATTTTTCACTGCATGCTGGTTGCTACAACTAATTTATGTTATTATTTATTTAAATTATATGGAATCTGTGTATTGATGTGATGTACATTATATTACTCTTAGGTTAGGGATGATTTAAATACTAACATAATCTTATGCATGTGACCAAACTCATAACGGGCTATAAAAAGAAAGGGGGAATAAATTAAGCTTTTAAAATTTAATAAATTTTTTGTAGGTACAATGTGCGCTAAGTCCCCTTTAAATAAAAAGAGTATGACCAAGTATGGTTGCGATTGAATTTTAAATGTTTCAATATATATAACTACTTGAGATGTTAATTTCAAATATATTTGCTTAAGAGAACTTTGTAGGTTGTACTTTAGTCTAGATTTTTTTATTTCATCTATGTAATTTGATGTATTTAAATTTGAGTTATAATCAAGTCATATAAAAGTGACCTTTTGAGATGGTATGTTATACATCCAATTTTTAATCCAACGAGGAAGGAACATCCCTTAGGGGAAAGTTCCTTTCCATTTGGATATCTAAATATTGGATGATTTCAAGTATCCAAGTAGAAAAGAAAAAACCCTTCAGGGAGAAGTTTCTTTTCACTTGGATATCCAGATATGGCAAATCTAAGGAGCCCATAGAAGGATGAAGAAATGAAGATTGAGAAGAATTCCATTCTAAAAGTCACTTGAGTGAGTCTTAGGAGTAGAATCCAGGTTGTTGTTAGTGGTATCAAACTAGTTTTTAATTTTATATGTTGAAACTCATTCACTAAGAATTAGGTTGTTAAACCTAAGTTTATGTCCCGCGGCTAACCAAGAGGGGGGATGAATTGGTAAATAAAAAAAATTTTACCTCTTAAAATTTGGAAATGAAAACTAACTTTAGTGAGTTTTATAGAAATAGATTTTTCAACCACAAGTTGTAAACATTAAAATAAAAATAGCGAACACCAAATTTATAGTGGTTCGGTCAAAACCAGACCTACATCCACTCCCCAGAGGCACTCTCAGAGTATTGCACTAATACCAATAGTGACTCTTCTTTTGCACCCACAACAAGGCGGAGAAGCCTTTACAAAAACTCTTTCCACCACTACCCGGTGCGGTAGTGAACCGTCGTCCTTTTACACTATCCCTAGTGTTGGCAGAGAACCGTCCTTTCTTTCACACTCTCTTAGGGTGGGCAGAGAACCCTTCAGCTATTCACACTCTCCTAGTGTGCGCATAGAACCCTTCAGTTGTTCACACTCTTCTAGTGTGGGCAGAGAACCCTTCGGCTGTTCACACTCTCCTAGTATGGGCAGAGAACCCTTCAGGTGTTCACACTCTCCTAGTATCGACAGAGAATCGGATCTCCTTGATAGATTTTCTCATAAGAAATGTAGAAGGAAGAAAGAAAAGAGTGAAGTAATTCTAAATCAAAAGTATAGACTCTTACCTTTAATCACCAAGTGAAGCCTTCTCGCTCTAGTAGTAAGAATCTTCTTTCGAATGCTCTCTCACACTCTCTCCTTGACTCTTCTTTCAATAGGCACAAAGTTCAATGAGAAACAAGATTATGTGGAAGTTTAGTTTGGACTATTTATAGGAAAGACACAAAAACCCGACTAAAAATTGTAAATTTTAAAGTCAATACGTATTGGATCGTCTCGTACGATCATGGATCATCCTCGACAAATTTACTTAAGTGCGTTGGAAACGAACCTAATGTATATGGGTATGAAATGATTTCGTACACACATATCGTCCCGTACGAACTAGGTTCGTCTGGTACAAACTGTTATTCCATGGGTCGGTTCCCAAAAACTACAGAATGACACTTAATTTTCAGAGTAGGTGCACTTCGTCCTGGTACGAAGTTAAGGTTCATCTAGAAGAAAGTTTTATAGAGAGCAAATCATCTCGGGACGAATACACTTCATCCTAGATGATAGCAATCCAAAGAGCAACTCATCCTGGAATGAATACACTTCATTTTTTAACGAAAATTTTCTAGAGAATATTTCATCCTGAGATGAATACACTTCGTCCTGGATAATTTGGACTTAGAAAAATTTCCTTCGACTCCTGCTCATTCCATTGCTCTTATGAGGAGATAATTGACTTGATCATCCTGTACAAACTATGTTTGTCTCATACGATCAGTACAAATTTCTCAAGATCTCCTTAAGTGTGTGTGTGTATTCACTCAATTACATTCACTCCCGTTCAAAACTTAATTCAAAGAAAAAATACAAGTTTTAAATCCACAAAGTACTCATGCTGAATTTAATTTGAAGTCTTTGTAGTCTGGAGTTTGATTTTCCTAAAATGTTAGTACACACAAGAGCAAAAATAACTTTTTCAAAAAGTGTTAGGAGATAACTATATATAAAATAATAATATTTGAAATTATCAAAACTATAAAAATTGCAAGAATGTAAAACATGCAAATAGCAACTCTCTTAACAATCTCCCTCTTTTTTATGATGGTAAAACAATTATTGTTTATATAATTCTCAAATTTAAAAATCTCCTAAACTCCCCCTGAATTAATGAACACGTGTAAATAAGGAAGCATTTTTAGAAATATATAACATACAATAAGAAAAATACAACATACATAAAATCATAAACAAAATAAAAAACAGACACACACACATACAGTATGAATCAACAAAAACAAAAAACATGATACAAATAATTTCTCCCCCTTTTTGACAACATCAAAAAGTAAAGAAGAAAAAGACTTGAAATGTAAGTAGACATATGAAAATCATTTGATAAGTCAATATTGAAAGTGATTAAAATATGATATGCAAATAAAATTTAAACATTAGACAAATCATATTAATTCATAGAATTTAAGAAGAGATATAACATTGATAATAGAAAGAATATATCAAAAGCATGAGTCAATTTAGACACTAAGGTAAAGAAAATTATTGCAAATAGGATGAATATAAAATTTGTATATTTCAAATGTCAATATAGAATATAAATATAAAATAAATCAATTTGAATTAAGAGATTAAAAGATAATGGAAAGAAATAATTACCACATGTGGTATTTTGCGCATCTTTTTCTGATTATTGGCATATTTTTGTGCATCTTTTTTATTTTTGGGCTTATTTTGTGCCTCTTTTTCTACGTGCGAATCATTGCACATTTCTTTTGATTTTTGTACATTTGTACATTTTTTCAAGAGTAATTTTGATCTTTCAAAAATCAATAATAAAAATTTTTAAAATTTTCTAAGTGCATAAATTTTTATTGATAAGTGAAAAATAAAATAAGAAAATATCATAGTTGCAATAATAATATTAGAATTAATGTAGTCTAAATAAGAGACATGAAATTGAAAATTCTTATTATATTAAGTTATAAGCAGAACTTAAATTTAGAAAAAAATTGATTTTCTAATGATCTTAATTTAGACTTGCACTTCAAAGTATAGCACTATTAAGATCAAAAATCTAATGATTTTCATAAAGGCTAACACATATTTCAATACAATTAAATCCAAAACACGTGAATATAAATTAAAATCACTATGAAGATATTACAATTTATGATTAGGATATCAATACAGAAATAAAATAGCTAAAAAAAAGAAAATACAACAAACTTACTGAAAACACATCTAAAACACAAACTAAAGAAAGTACATAAAACTAAGTGCTATAATCATTGAGAAGGACCCTGATATAGTGGAGGAGGAGGAGGTACAGCACCAAAGATGTTAAAGTAAGTACTAATGATAAGCACATTGGTACTGATATCATTCATCTAATCCCTAATAAAATTCATGTCATGCTGATACTGTGCGGCCTGCTGCTGAAGATGAGTCTCATTTGATCAAAGCGTTGATTAAAATGAGTCTCTAAGTGATCAAATCTTTGAACTAAATCTTGATAATTTAGTTCATTAGTAGGTGCAGGTGAAGCTTCTGGTTCTTCCTCTGTATCACTAATGACATGAGTTTTACTTGGTTCTTCTTTGAAGATTGCTCTAAATGATCCGTCGTTGTAGTAGAGTGGTTCTTCAAACTCTTGATCAGGATGAACTAAATTGTACTTCTTCTCAAGAATGTAGGCAACAAGATGTCCTAAGGCGATGTTCTTCTTTCTCTTATGCTCTACATGTCCAATTTCAGACAGCCCATAAAGATAGTCAAGGATAAGTTGGGCTTCATCTATAGATTCTTTAGTCATGGTCAAGAAAGTCACCATAGTAAGAAGAGGGGTAATGTTGATCCTATCACCAGCTTTAGAAATTATGGAAGTTCAAAGGACATGTTGGATGATTCATGCATTACAAACTAGACCGGATACTCTAGCCACATGTTCATTCACATTGTTCCCTCTCATTAAATTATTAATTTCAGACCATGAATAATCATGAGTGTTGATCAAGTGATGGGCTCTGGCTCCCTCTATCCTTAAATTCAGAAAGGCTCCTAAGTCATGCTTGGTGATTTCAACTTTTTGTTTGAATACAAAGGAACGGATTATAGAGTGGTCAGAATTAAAAGATATGTTGGCAAGGAAGAAGTGGAAGGTTTCCTTATTGTAGATATGGATGAGGGTAAGGATAAAACCAAACTGTGCTGAGGAAAATAAGTTCATTACCTAAAAGGTAAGTTATTCTTGGATTATGATTCTTGAGGGTGTGATCTTTGCAGAGGCAAACCTAGGAAAAGATTCCTCATTTGCTTTAGAAAGGAAATTTTTAGAGGAATTTTGATGTGGTTTCTTTGCCAGAACCTTTTATCTCTTACTTGAACTCGCCATTTGGAAGAGGATCTAGAGTACGAAAGAGATTAAAAGTGAAGTTTTGATTGTGAATGTTAAGTTCAAAATCCCTTCTATTTATTGAAAATGATACATTCATACCAGACGAAAAAATATCGTCCCGTACAAAATTTTCAATTCATCATGTACGAAAAAAATTCATTTAGACGATCCAAAGGGTCAAAATGAAATGGCATTTCATAATCAACACAACTTACGAAGCATCCTTTCATACAGACTTTTGACCAGTCTGATCGTACAGACGAACACGTGTTCATCCTGGGATGATCAGAACTTATATTGTTTTAATGGCAGTTGAAATCGTCCTTAACATACTTTGTCTGACTAAGAAATGTACCTTCCTCAATTTGTTTAATGCTAAATCCTAGAAAGTAACTCAAATCTCTCATTAGACTCATCTCAAATTCACTACTCATTATTTTAAAACAATTATCCAAAGATTTTTATTTGAAGATCCAAAAATGATATCATCCACATAAATTTGAACAATGAGTATATCCTTTTCACTTTTTTTCAAAAAGAGAGTTGTATCCACACTTCCTTTTTCAAAAGATATTTCAAGTAGGAAGGTGCTTAACCTCTCATACCAAACCCTAGGTGCCTGTTTCAATCCATATAATGCCTTCTTCAACTTGAAAATATGATTTGGGTATTTAGAATTTTCAAAACCTGGAGGTTGTTCTTCAAAAATATCCTCTTGAATTACCCCATTTAAAAAAGGAACTTTTGACATCCATTTGATATAATTTGAATCCTCTAAAACAGGCAAAGGCTAGCAAAACCATAATTGCTTCAAGTCTAGCTACATGGGCAAAAGTCTCCTCAAAATCATTCGCTTCAATCTGATTATACCCCTTAGCAACTAATCTAGCCTTATTTCTAATGACTACTCCTGAGTCATTCATTTTTGTTTTTGAATACCCACTTAGTTCCAACTACACTTTGTTCCTTTGGTCTTGTAGTTAATTTCCAAACTTTATTTCTTACAAATTGATTCAACTCTTCTTGCATGGCCAAAATTCAAAATTCATCAGAAAGTGCATGATCAATATTCGTGGGTTCTATAGTTGAAATGAAGGCTGAATGATTAACTTCTTTGTTTAATCCACGCCTAGTCCTTACACCCTCACTTAGTTCACCTATAATCAATCCCCTTGGGTGGTTTTTAGAAAATCTCAAATCTCTAGGCAAAGGGTTTTCTATCTCCAAATTTTCTTCCAAATTCATTTTATCAATCTTTTGGGAGTTAATCTCAATTTCATCTTCTTCAATATTTGGCTCTTCCATATTTCCATATTCATCAAATACAATATGTGTGGTCTCTTTAATTACCAAAGTTCTTATATTGAATACTCTATAAGATTTTCCAATACTTGAGTATCCAACAAAAATTCCTTCATCAGATTTTGGATCAAATTTTCCTAAGATAGATTTTTCATTGTTATTAATAAACACCTTGTAACCAAAAACATGCAAATGAAAAAAATTAGGTGTTCTTCCTTTTAGCAACTCATAGGATGTTTTATTTAATTTAGATCTCACATTCATCCTATTTAGAACATAACATGCAGTGCTAACCGCCTCAGCCCAAAAATATTTAGGAAGTGAGTATTCTGCCAATATTGCTCGGGCAGCTTCTATTAATGTTCTATTATTTCTTTTGACTACCCCATTCTATTGAGGGGTTCTAGGTACAAAAAAGTTATGATCAATTCTTTCTCCTTATAAAATTTCTCAAATTTCTCATTCTCAAATTCTCCTCCATGATCACTTTCTATAGAAATAATTTCACACCCTAATTTTCTTTGAATCCAAGTCAAAAAATTTCTGAATTCCTCAAATGATTAACTCTTATTAAATAGAAATCTAACCCATGTGAATCTTGAGTAATCATCCACAATCACAAATACATATACCTTCCCTCCTAGACTCATAGTACCAATAGGTCCAAAAAGATCCATATGCAAAATCTCTAAAGGTTTACTAGTTCTAAGATCCTTATTGGACTGAAAAGAGGACTTCACTTGCTTTCCTAATTGACATGCATCACAAATGTGGTCCTTAGTAAATACTAGTTTTGGTATTCCACTAATTAAGTTCTTTTGGGTAATCCTTCTTAGGTTTTTCATGCTAGAATGACAAAGTCTCCTATGCCAAAGCCATGACTCATCAGATATAGTTTTCAAACAAAAAACAGTAGGAGATTGAATATAATTCAAGTCTAGCATATACACATTATTTACCCTTTTATCATTCAAAACATCTTTACCATTTAGGCTTAATATGCAACTAGTAGGAAAAAATTTCACACAATATCCTTTATCACATAGTTGGCTTATACTTAACAGGTTATGCTTTAAGCCTTCTACTAATAACACATTCTCAATATAAAATTTATTAAGATTTTCAATCATACCTCATCCAACCACCTTCCTTGTGATGTTATCTCCAAGTGTAACCTTACATCCACTCCTGGCTTCCAACGATATGAATTATGCGGTATCTCCAGTCATATGCTTTGAACATCCGCTGTCCAGATACCATATGCTCTCACGAGGTCTTGTGTGAGAGCGACCCTGCAAAAATATCAAACATTAGACCTGGGAACCCAAACAAGTTTGGGTTCACCTTTTGACAATTTATAATCAAATGCATGCATGATATGTCTAGGTTTATGCATCTTAGATTTTCACACCAAATAAGTTTTCATCTTCAAAGTACATGTGTGTGTTATATGTCCAAACAATCCATAATTATTACATTTTACTTTTGGAAATGGTTTCCTAAGTTTTCTACCATTCATCTGTCTAGACAGGGATTGCATAAATTTAAGATACATAATAGGATTAGTAAAATCTTCAAGTTTAGGGGGTATCCTATTATCCTCGAGAGCTTTTATCATTAATTTATAAAATGAATTCATATCTTCCAAAATTCCATTTGTATAAATTGATCCATAAATTTTGCTCTCCGAATCATCCTTAAAATATTTAAAATCTTTTTCAAGTTTAACATAGGATGATTTTAAATTTTCATATTTTTTATTCAAGTCATCAAATTCATCAAGTAATTTTATGTAGTTGTCATCAATTAAAGCATGATTCTTCCTAAGGAGTTCATGTTTCTTTTGTAATTCTTCAAATTCTAAACTTAGACTAGAATGTTTCTTTTGTAATTCTTCATGTTTAGATCCTTAGACTCTATAATTGTAGTAATTTTAGCAACATAAGCAGTAGGCAAACAACGAAGAATTTTGTTAACCATTTCAGCATTCGTTAGTTCCCTACCTAGTGCATGCAAAGAGGTGACTATTTGTGTGAATCATATGTACATATCAAAAATGGATTCATTTGGTTTCATATGAAATAGTTCATAATCATGCAATAAGATATTAAGTCTAGATTGCTTAACCTTATTATTCCCCTCATAGGTTATACAAAGTCTATCCCATATGTCCTTCCCACTTTTGTAAGTGGAAACCTGCACGTAGTCTTCTAATTTTAAAGCACAAAAGAAACTATTCAAGCATTTGGCATTTAGTTGTACTAAGTCACGTTCTTCTACTGTCCAGACTGCAAAAGGGGTTTTAACTCTAACTCCATCAACTATTCTAGTTGGTTTTGTATACCCATCTTGAACTAAGTTCCATATATGATAATCAAGTGACTGTAAAAATTTAGACATGCGTGTTTTCCAAAAATCAAAAGGTATATTATCGAACAGTGGAGGTCTAGTTATAGAGTAACTCTCAAGTGTATTTTGATTTCCAAATGTAGCCATCTACGTTAATCAAAAAGTAGTCTAAACTTATGATTTTAAAATAAAGCTCTAATACCACTTTTTGAAACTCGTTCACTAAGAATTAGGTTGTTAAACCTAAGCTTATGTCCCACAGCTAACCAAAAGGGCAGGTGAATTGGTAATTAAAAAAATTATTAACCCTCTTAAAATTTGGAAATGAAAACTAACTTTAGTGAGTTTTATAGAAATAGATTTTTCAACCACAAGTTATAAACGTTAAAATAAAAACAGCGGAAAAATAAAGAACACCAAATTTATAATGGTTCGGTAAAAACCAGACCTACATCCACTCCCCGGAGGCACTCTCCGAGTATTGTACTAATACCAATAGTGACTCTCATTCTGCACTCACAGCAAGGCGGAGAAGCCTTTACAAAAACTCTTTCCACCACTACCCGGTGCAGCAGAGAACCGTCATCCTTTTACATTATCCCCAGTGTTGGCAGAGAACTGTCCTTCCTTTCACACTCTCCTAGTGTGGGCAGAGAACCCTTCGGATGTTCACACTCTCCTAGTGTGGGAAAAGAACCCTTCGGCTGTTCACACTCTCCTAGTGTCGACAGAGAACCGGTTCTCCTTGACAGATCTTCTCACAAGAAATCTAGAAGGAAGAAAGAAATGAGTGAAGTAATTCCAAATCAAAAGTATAGACTCTTACCTTTAATCACGAAGTGAAGCCTTCTCACTCCAATAGTAAGAATCTTCTTTCGAATGCTCTCTCACACTCTCTCCTTGACTCTTCTTTCAATATGCACGAAGATCAATGAGCAAAAAGATTATGTGGCAGTTTAGTTTGGACTATTTATAGGAAAGACACAAAAAATCATCCAAAAATTACAAATTTTCAAGTCAATACATATTGGATCGTCCCGTACGATCGTGGATCGTCCTGGACCATTTTACTTAAGTGCGTTAGAAACAAACCTAATATATATGGGTACGAAATGATTTCGTACACACACATCGTCCCGTACGAACTAGGTTCGTCCTGTACGAACAATTATTTCATAGGTCGGTTCCCAAAAACTACAGAACGACACTTAATTTTCAGAGTCGGTTCACTTCATCCTGGTACGAAGTTAAGGTTCGTCCGGACGAAAGTTTTACAGAGAGCAAATCGTCCCGAAATTAATATACTTCATCTTGGACGATAGCAATCCAGAGAGCAACTCGACCTGGAATGAATACACTTCATTTTTTAATGAAAATTTTCTAGATAACATTTCATCCTAGGACGAATACACTTCATCTTGGACGATCAGGACTTAGAAAAATTTCTTTCAACTCCTGCTCGTTCCATTGCTCTTATGACGAGATAACTGACTTGATCGTCCCGAACGAACTATGTTCGTCCTGTACAATCAGTACAAATTTCTTAAGATCTCCTTAAGTGTGTGTGTGTGTGTGTGTATTCACTCAATTACAATCACTCTCTTTTAAAACTTAATTCAAAGAAAAATAGAAGTTTTAAATCCACAAAGTATCTCATGTTGAATTTGATTTGAAATTTTTATAGTTTGGAGTTTGATTTTCCTGAAATGTTAGTACACACAAGAGCAAAAATAACTTTTCCAAAATGTGTTAGGAGATAACTATACATAAAACAATAATATTTAAAATCATCAAAACTATAAAAGTTGCAAGAATATAAAACATGCAAATAGCAACTCTCTTAACATTATATACCATGGGTTATAATATTAAGTGATACTTGCCACATAAACTTTGAATTTATTTAATTATTAATTGAATTAATTGTTTATATTGATTGCACTTAGAAATACCTACTTTCTAGTTTTTTTATTACATATTGATTTTGATTTAGCCTGTAATCTGATAGGAGGCTTGTGAGGGTACAAACAATGTTTTTTTTACTTTAATTAAATTAAAAAAATTAAGCTTCGATAAAAGCTCTAATAATTTTAAGAAGTAAGCCTGAGAATAACCTGGGAGTTTGCATGCATTCATTTTAACTTTCTCAACCATGTTAGACACCTCCCCACTTACGGATTTTAGCAAGCCACCTGACTTATTTGGGTATAGCCCTGTCAAGGGAAAGTTGTGCATTCCTTGGGATAAAATCTATTTTCTAAGATAAATTTTAAAATTGCTTCATATTCAATTTATATATTTATCGAGTCAACTTACATGCATTGCATTCTAAATAAATTTAAATGAGTTATAATTTTAATTGCATTTTATTTTAAGTCTTTATATCACCCAACATATGTTAAGGGGTCAATTAGGATCTTCTTTAGATGTCAGTCCAATTTCCTCAAACTCAACTAAATAACATCCACAACAATCTTGTATAAAAGATAAGGCATATGGATTTTAAGTGCTTAGGTAATTAGCTGGCTCCTCAATCTAGGCTGAGATAAGTCCATATTTTGTACTACATTAGTAGGTGTAGCCAACTATTTTTTAGTGATCAATTTAGATTTAGGTTCTGAGGCAAGTTTAAACTATAAGACCTAAATCTTTTGGGAATATATTCTTAATTTTCTTATAAAATTAATAACTTAAATTATATCTCTTCAAATCAAAATTTAAAGCCCAATGCAAAGGATAGGCTGGAGTGCTTCAAAAATATTTTAGAATCCTAAATCACCTTTTACCTTTTATCCCTTGACCTCCAAAAATAAGTGTTCAAATTTGATCCATTTTCATTTAAAATTTTAAATTCAATCCTTTGATATTAAAACTTGAGAAATTTTTTATAAAATTTTTACATTTATTTTATTCGAAAGTATTTGTAAGAGACTTAGGTTTCTTATGATGTAATTAATTATGAGGGCTTGCACTCATAGGAGATCTAAAACCTAGATTAAATTTTTAAAATCAATTTTCTTCAAAACTTAGTTTATTATCTTTCAAAAAAATCAAAGTCAATGATCATTATCGTCATTTTTTAATAATTGATATCAAATAATATCTTCTTTCCTTGAGAAGATATATCATTATATTATCATAACTTTGATTATGAAATTCATGAAATCTCAACTATATTATCATAGTCAAACACTTGATCAAACATCATTATGACCCTCCAAGGTCATATATGGTTCTTCCTTGAGTTTGACTATGATAATTCATATGAACTTAAAGTTTTATTATTTGAACCTATTAGGCAATAATATTTTTATCTCTTGAGGCGATATATCATTCATGATGGCGTATTCGATTTCAAAGCTAAAATCCAAAAAATTAAATTCTCCTAAAGAAAATTAACCTTTTCAAGCTAAACTTTTCAATCAAATAAGTACTAATATTTGTAAGTGAGTATATCTTTCTCGTGGGATTGATACTCTGCTCCATCATTATATTACTTGATTTGGCACATATACTTTCATATATTAAGTGAGGTATTTATAATTTTTATATCAAAGAAAACCTAAGCATTATTAGGAACTAATAGAGCCCTAAATTATTTCAAAATTATATAGGTTACTCCATAACCCAGATTAATAGGGGAGCTCAAGGTAAGTAGGTGTAGGGAAAGTCTGTAAGTGAGTCCCCAGATGAGATAGACCCATAACTAGCATATTTTTTTTATCAAGTTGGTAACTAGCATAGGAGGTCTAGGTTACCTTATCATGAATGGAGAGTAGAGGTGTTTGCCTGGGTGAAGAGTCTCTAAGTTTGGTAGTAGTATCATAATTGTATGAGAGGTCCCAGGGATAGATGCTTTCATGTAGCTCATTTTAGTAAGCTCGGTAGATGAGGATTTGATTGAGAGGAGTGTTGATCCATTTTCTTAGTGAGGAACTTCATTGTCACATAATATAAGGCTAACTCCTTAGAAAATATAGGTGAATGCACCCTTCTTTCTCCTTGGGATAGTTCCTACATTGGTCCCAGATTATTCCTTTCGAAGGATCTTCTCCTAAGAGGAAATATCCTCAACATAACCTAGTCTTTACCTATTAAAACACATGAGAAGGTGATTATAGCTATACATTTAGTTCCTCGATTCACTAGGCCCTTTGATAAGTGAATAGTGAAAATGGATGGTGAATACAATTAAAAATGGCTATCTAACATAAAATAAATAAATAAAAAAAATTACTACTATATTTTTATTATAGTCTTGAGGACCATGTTGACCTTGCAATGACTATGACATCAACGTGGCTTCATTATTTACTTGGCTTCTATATAAATTATGGGCTTACATCGGAGATAATTTATTTTCTTTCTTATTATGATAAGATAACCAATGAGTACTTTGACTTCCTAATAATAGTTTGCTATATGACCAAATATATATGTTGTTAACCTTTTGTTAAGTGCGAGCTAGCTTATCCTAAAAGAAGGCTTTCGATATCGTAGCAGCCTTTCCTATTAAATAGGTTGATAAAGAAGAGACCCAACATCTGATCACTACACACTTCAAATAGTCTATTTTATGCATAAAATTTGATTCAACATAAGTGCACATGTCATGCCATGTAATAAAATAATAAGTAGAGTATCATTCTAACAATGATAGGAATAATCCTTAGTTCACACTAGTACTGTTTAAATCACCACGAGCTTATTTATAATATGATTATAGACTTTGATCACTAGAATTGACTTCTTTAGCTTTCTCTACCTCTATATCTCCCTTTTCTAAATTGACTACAAATAACAAATGGTTAGTCCCCTTACCACAACAGTAATCCCCTTACATAAGAAATAAGCTTCAAATTTTTAATTTTTACAAATAACTGAACTTGCACATAATGCAAACCAAGGCAACACTATGGCGCTATTTAATAAACATATTGGTTCATTAGTCATCAAATTGGTTTGCCAAATTAATTGTTAATAATTTTCACCCTCAATGGTGTTGTAGCAATTCGGCACTGTAGTGCTTGATCTTAGAGCTAAGGAACTCCTTCCTTGGCGCTTTGATGCCTTGCTCTTTATTGAATTTAGTCCTTTATCGTTATAACAGTACCTTATAGGGGCTCGATGCTGAGGATGAACATAGTGCTGGAGTATTTTTTTCTTTTTTCTGCACAAAAGGATATTTTTATATAAATAATTGTAATTTAAATTATACATTCTTTTATGTTATCAAATTCCCCCAAACTTTAAAATATTACTTGTCTTCATATTACTAATATTATAATTGAATTAAAATCAAAATTTCTTTTTCTAGAATATGATCTTTGAAAAATATATAATTCATAATCTGTAATAAAATATTTTTTATAATTTTATAAGAGATTATTCTTTAATTTTTAATTAATATTTCTTCTAAATCAAACTCCTAAGTATATATGCCAAAACTTTGACTAACTAAATTTGACTAAATAATTTTTAGAATAATAAACTTAATTTTTTTGGTAATTCATTAATCATACTACAAGCATTTTTGAAAAATTATGATTCCAATAATTCCTCTTAGAAGTGTATAAGTAGGGCTAAGTATTACAGATACCAAAGTTTATTAGTTTAGTATTTATCTTTTCATATTTAATTTTTTTTAATTGACTAATTACCTTTAGTGAATTTGAATATCTTTCTATTACCTTCACTATTTGTTTAAGTGGGACTAGACATTGGTGGTGCATTTTTTTTATTAGTCCAATACGTAGCTTTTTCAATTTTTAATTTTAGTTTAATTTTTTCAATTGCTAAAAACATTATAATAATTTCAAGTTCCTATCTTTTTTCTCTACTTTTTATTCTATTTAAGGTTAATCAAAGTTTTTACTTAATATATAATTGAGAATTAATCTAAAGAGAATAAATAATCCTCTAGAAATAGTCAAGTGCTTAAGTTATTTTAGAAATTTTATTTATTAGGAATTATTATTTTAAATGAAATGATTCACTGATATTTTTAATTTCTATAATAGGTAAATTTTCTAAATTTTATGCTTTTACTTACTTAATAATCTTATTTTTTTAATTTTTAAATTTCATATTCTAAGAAATATTAAGCTAATTATAACTAAATAAATGCAATAGAAGTAATTAAATAACTAATAAAATTTTCAAAACAATAAAATTTTCTTAATATAAAACAAGATAATAAAAAGGAGGAAATTAACAAAACTACAGTAAAATCTCTTAAGAATTTCTTCTTACTCTTCATCATCCTCTTCCAATTAACATCCTCTACTAGCTCTTCTATTATTTTTGACATAGCTAGTGCACCAAGGTAGAACTCAAAGGGTGGGTTAGGGAACACATTCCATTGACCATAGGAGTCCATCGCCAAGCTCCTAAACATCACAACCATATATTTATATTGAAGTTATAATGATACTAGTATTATTGTTAGTGTTGGAGCATCATGTAGTCATAATATTGATAACTCTCTAACTCAATCGCTATAATCAGCTAGATGAAACTATCAATGAAAACCTTAATCTGATCCAATCAATTCTGGAGGTTCACCACCTGATCTTTTAGTTTCCTAGGATCTCTAAACCACTTATTATTCTAAAAGGATATTTTGAAGGACTTGATCTTAGATTTGGTGAGGGCATAATCATAATAAATCTTCTCTACCCTAAGGTTTCCATTAGCTCTGAAAGCTACACATAATTCATAAATTAAGTAGGGATGACATATTCCTACTACTATAGACCCTCTCAGTATGTGATAAGATAAAAATTATATAGTATAAACAATATATATATTATTTTATAAAACATTAATCTTATCTTTTTATGTAGGAAATAAGTTAAAAAATTCTTAAATTGATGGAGCACCGTAATGGCATAAACTAACACCATAATGCTACCTTTCCCATAGCACTAGAGCACTACTAGATGTCACCACAGTGGATGAAGGATTTGAGTTTCATTAGAAAGCTTAGCATTGGGGTTCCATACAAGGAGCACCATAATAATATAAAATTACTCATTCCAAATTTCCTTTATTATTATATTTTGTAATTATAATCCTTATACTTTATATAGGAAATTATTAAAAAAATTAATAAAAATTGGACTATAACCATAACACTAAAACTTAATCTTACACCATTGTGCCACACCTTCAGTGTTATAATAGTGAGCTCATAGTAATTATGCTGGAGATCTTAGCATCAAAGTGGTATCTATAAAGCATCATAGTGCCAAATTAGGCATAATAGCACCAGATTGCCTAGTGTTGTAGTGGGAGTCAGTTGAATCAGCAAATCAAAGTAATGATTGGGGAAGCAACACACCTATTCAGTAGCATCATAGCGCTCATTTACTTAATTTGTAAAACTATAAATAGTAGCCTTAAACTTCTTGTAAATGTGTTGGCACATTATGGAGTCATTTTGTGTGAGTATGTGTGAGTGTGAGAAATGTCTTGAGATGGAGTAGCTTGTGTATTTATATTTGGAGCATTGTACTAGTATGGACAGATGTGAAAAAGTGTAAAGGGTTGCAATCTTAATATTGGGTCATTTCTAAACCATGTTTTACATTATTTATCTAATTTGTCTTGTGTTTTCAATTTATAACTTATTAATAATTTAGTGAAATAAAATGTTTTTTATATTTGTTATGTGTAACAATGCCTCCTAATGTAGGTAAACATTTTCTATGAATCTATGATCATTGAAAGGAATGTATTACTTATAGTAGGTTTAATAATTGAAGTATCCATGTTATTTTTTACTTATTCATGCTTCATATGGTTTACATATAGGTCATACATAAATTAAAAATCTAGTATGATTTGGAACCTCTACAAAGAAATAAAAGAATAATTAGAGAATTTAAATATAGTACCATCACAACATAAACATATGGTGGTTGAGATTATAGGGCTCTAAAAAGATAAGAAAGGTATAATTAGGGAGGATCCTAGCTAAAACCCCAACAAGCTTGATAGCGATGAGGATTACTTATGCTTTGATCCAAAATAATAATTAGTAAACATTCTACAATAATAATGTACTTTTTAAATATACAAATTCATAATTTCTAAAATTAGAAAATTTTATTTTTTGCATTTGAAGATTCTTAATTTGAATCTGCATCTCCTTATTAATCATTAAATTAGATAAACTTAGTCATTCACTAGGTAGTAGTGAATTGAATAAAAGACATTTCTAGTTATTCCTCATAGGATCGACACTCATCTCATCAATATATTACTTAATACGACTCATGCACTTCCTTTAAATAGGTCTTACACCGTTAAAAAATTAAAATTTTATTAGATAACTGAATAGTGTATGCAAGCTAAAGCATGAAACTCTACATTTGCATAAAGTAACAATAGTAGCAGTAGGGTCCTATCAAGTTTTTTGGCATAATTGCCAAGGACACCATTATTGAATTTCTTATCCTAGTTTTTTCTAGTTTTTCTTTTTAATTGTTACTTGCTTAGATTTTTAACTACTTAGTGCATAGCTTTACTTATTCATTATCTATTATTACTTAATATTTTATATTTTTTATTATGTTGCTTACAATTACATGTGTAGTACTAAAGAACAAGTAAAATTACTATTTGACACTAAATTAAAAAGAGTTTAAGAGAAATTTAGAAAATTTAAAAATTTAAAAAAGATTTCAAAATGGTTGAACAACTTCCTGAAAACAATCAACCTAAATCACTTAGGAAATATGCCAACCCTATGGTTAAAGATGTTCATCAACATATAAACAGACATAGCATTCAAGCCAATAATTTTGAATTCAAACATGCCATAATCCAAATGGTTTAAAACTCTCAGTTTGGGAAAACACCTCTCCAAGACCCTGATTTATATATAATTAATTTGTTAGATACTTTTAAAATCTTTAAATATAATAGTGTTTGTGATGATGTTATTAGACTTGGATTGTTTCTATTTTCTCTTAGGATTAAAGAGAAAATGTCGTTACTTTCATTGTTCTCAAGCTTAACAATTATGATAAACATTAGACTAATACCTTATAATAACAATAATAATTATGATAACAATTGCTCTCAAGCTTAATACTATTTTTAAAAGTGCTATTTTGACCTATAATAATTAAAAAAAATTTCAGAAGTTATTATAAGTTCAAATTATAAATTGTCTTTTCTATAGCATAGATATTATTATATTTTAGTTTCACTAATTCTTTCATAATTTTTGGGCATTAGTAAAATTCCTTAAGAAACTAACACTTATTAGTACAAGTGGGAATTTTGGGACCATTAGATGTCTATTTTGCATATCAATTTTACAAGAATGTTTTGGTCATGCTTAGCTAATTTATGAATATTTTGTATAATTTTGGATTCTTGGATTTGAAGATATAAAAGAATTTATATGAATCTTATATTATAAATTAAATAATTAGAACAATTATTTAATATTTTATTATAATATCATAATTCACTATTATAAAATTTTATAAAAACTTAGCATTTTTATTTTTTTCCTAAATAGAGAACTTGTAAAAGGAGTGAAAAAGATAGGAGAGAGAAAGAAAAAGTATGACTTTGGAGGTCTTAGAGCTATTTGTTCTAGTCGTCCTGATTGGAAAATTTGTTAATCTCAAGGTAGCTCATACTATAAATGTCTCAATTTTAAAAAAAAATGCATAATTTTTAGCACAATTTTCAATCAAAATTTATTTTTATTACTGAAAATGGGGTTAACTTTGCACTGGTAAAACTTTTAACATATAATTTTTTATATGTTATGTAGATAATGATTATGAATATTTTAAATATTTTTTAGAATTTTATAATTGGGGTTTTAGAATTTATGAGATTTTATTGAATAGAAATTTATCTGGATGGTAATTTGGTTATTTATTGAAATTAAGCATTTTTGCTTAATAGAAATTTATGTTTCTTACTATTATAAAAAACTATACATCTAACACATGCACATTTATGCTTTAAATACTTATATATATATATATATATATATATATATATATATATATATATATATATATATATATATATATATATATATATATATATATATATATATATATATATATATATATATATATATATGCGTGTGTGTGTGTGTGTGTGTGTGTGTGTGTGTGTTATTAAGATATATCTATTGGGAGAGATAAGGGTCTAGAATCCTTTGAGATTCTACTTATGTCAAAGTATATTCTGGTGCTTGTAAGGCATGTTCTAGTGACAATAAGCCTTGTTCTGGTACCTTTGTGCATGTTATGGTGCTATAAACATAAAAAAGACTCATAAGACGTCAAAATCCTTTGAGATTCTATTTAGGTTTGTAAAATATGATATGAAGTGCTTTATGATTTGAACTACTTTAATATATGGATTTTAATTTAATTATTTGCTTAGTATTAATTTAAATAATTATGTAATTGTTATTTTCTTTTTTCATTTCTTAGTATACTAATTTATTAGACTATATTTAATTGCTTTTAAATATTCAACAAAATGTTTAATGAAATAATGTAAATTTTTAGATCAATTTTTGCCCCATTATGGTTTTTCTTCTTATTTTTATGTTCTCAAAAATATAAGGAGCTTATTGATTAGTAGTTCAGGATTATATTTGAGCTTATAGATATTTCTCTATTTTAATTTTTATATAGTCATGGCTAATTTATTATTCAATTTTATAATTTTATTTATTTCATTATATTATAGTTTATATATTTTGATGAAATGAAATAAATATTATGGATGAGTTTATTTTTAGTACTTTGATTTTTTACTAGCTCTATAATATGTTATTTATTTAAAATTAAAATAGGAAGAGAATCTAAAATATTACAAAATTAGATCTTGGGATTTTCCAATCACAGCTCAATATGATAGGATTATCCTAGTTGGGTTAGGTTGTGATAAGTTTTTTGTGATATCAGAGCAATAATATTGTAATAGATAATAAAATATAGCTATAAGAATTTATTTATAAATCATGTGGGGATAGTTTTGAGTTTATCTAGGTGTTAATTATTATTTATTTTATGTGCATATATGTTTGATTGTGTATTTTATATTATTATGGATCTGTCAGATCCATATATAGCAATTAGGCAAAGTAGTAGTTAGGCAACTCTTGTATATAGTATGACTTTGATAGTGGGTTCTAATAAAATTTTGTAATTTTCTTGTTTGATAGCCTTGATGATGGGGTGAGGCATAGAGTTGAGTTTCTACTATTATAACTGATGATGTAGATCAATATCTATAGATGCTTCTGAGATTGATGCCTTAGAGCTTTAAGGGCATTGTTGAACTCAGGGCAACAGAGGATTAGTTGATGAGGCTAAAAAAAGATAGTTGAAGGTATACAGTGTCCTCCTAAGAGGAAATTATTATTAGCAGTCTTTTTTTAGATGGTGAAGTAGAGTGCTGGTGGACGACCCAACATGAGGATAATTTTTAGGGGAGTTCTCTAATATATTTCAAGCCTGTTTTGTACCACCTTCTATATATATATATATATATATATATATATATATATATATATATATATATATATATATATATATATATATATATGTAAGAGACTTTTGAGACTAATTAAGGGGTACAGAATAATTATGCGGTATGAGGCAGAGTTCACTGCTTTAGCTAAATATGCTTCATAGCTAGTTAGCACTACCATAGAAAAGTGTTATAATTTTTTAAGGGGACTATAAGTCTGAGATAGCCTTTTGTTCAATTTAATATTTCAATTTTTCTAATTTTATGGAGAGAGCTTGTCCAATAGAAATTGATATAAAATAGCTACTTAACAGTGGTGGACTACTAGCATGAAGAGGTTCAGTGGTAAGACATTGGCAATGAATTTTTTTGGAAGAAGAGTCAATTTGTATCTAGAGAGTTTAGGAATTATTATTAGTCTATGTCAATGGTATCCCTGTATAGGGGAAGTGTTGCTAGTTCTAGAAGTTTTATCTATGGGGAACTTAAGTGCCAAAATTATGGTAGACGTCAATTTAGTCAATATTACATATTAACTAGCTAGTGCTTCAAATATGGATAGATAGGACACAAGGACATAGTGTCCATAGATAGGATTTAATTGATGACCTGAGATATGAGAGTTATATTAGATTGGTAGGGAGATCAAAGGTAATTCCACTTCATACATTTGTTAAGAGTTCTAATGGTAAAGGTAGCGGATCTAGTTCTGTGAAAGTTAGACCATCTTGTAGTATTCAGAAAGAGTCTAGTAGTTATGTTCCACCAGTTCCATTTTAGCCACATGTGTATAGTTTGTCTTAGTAGGAGGCTAGAGAGGCCCTAAATATTATGACAATTGTACTTCTTATTTTTCTTTCTATTACCTTATCAACTAGATGGTATGACAGCTAATTGATTTTATTTTTATGATATTGAGATTTTAGATATGGAGTGGAAATCTAATTTGATTTTATTACTCATTCCCTCATTTAATGTTATTTTGGGTATGGATTGATTGAGTTGATATAAGGCTCAAATTGATTTTTTTTAAAAAGCTAGTTATATTACTTTTGGGATTTAAAAGTTGTGCATTTTAGGGAGTTAGACGAACTATATCATGTTTGATCTCTACCATGAAAGAAGATAAATTGTGGAAGAAAAGTTGTATGGTATTTCTGGTATGAATTTGGGATAAGAGTATAGATTTTAATTCTCCTTCTCATGACTCAATAATATGAGATTTTTAGACGTGTTTCACGAGGAGTTATTCAGTTTACCTTTGGATAGAGATATGGAGTTATACATTGATATATTTTTTGGAACTACCTTAATTTCCAAGGCCTCATATAGGATGACACCTAAGAAGCTTCAAGAGTTGAAGGTTTAGCATTAATGGTTAGTCGATAGGGGATTTGCTTATCATAGTTTGTCTTCGTGGGGAGTACCTATTCTATTTATGAAGAGAAACGACCATACGATTCACATGTGCATTGACTATAGGGAGTTGAATAAAATCATTATCAATAACAAGTATCATCGATCATAGATTGATGATCTATTTGATCAGCTTATTAGATCTTTTATATTCTTGAATATTGATTTACTCTAGTTATGGTTAGGTGAAGGTGAGAGAGAATGATGTAAATAATACAACTTTCCATATTAATAGTTTTTCTTGCCATTTGGAGCGATGAAAGTACCAATTTTTGTTATGGATATGATGAACAAATGGCTCAGAGATTTTTTGGACTAGTTTGTGATTATTTTAATAGATGATATTCTAGTTTATTTTATTTTTGAGGAAGATCATATCAAACATTTGAGGATTATTTTGGACACTCTGAGACAACATTATATATATGCAAAATTCTCTAAATATGAGTTCTAGTTGAGGAGTATTTCTTTTTGGGACATTTGGTGTCTAATTTTATTGATCCCCAAAAGGTTTAAGCAGTTAGGATTTGGCTGAGGCCTAATATTTTATTTTAGGTACATAATTTCTTGGGTATAGCTAGGAATCATAGGAAGTTTTTGAATGAGTTTTCTTAGATTTTTACAACTGTTATTAGATTTACTCAAAAATCAATATCTTTTATCTAGATATTGGAGTATAAGACTATTTGTTAATGATTAAAGGATTGTTTGACTTTTTCTTCAAATTTGGCTTTTTATTTTAGTACAAAAGGATTTTAGGTATTCAATGATGCTTCACTAAAAGGTTTGGGGTGTATTCTTATGCAACATGGTAAGGTCTTAGCTTGTGCTTGAAGAGAGTTAAAACCACATGACAGGAACTATCTAATGCTTGATCTAGAACTTACCGCTATGATTTTTTCTTTGAAGATTTAGAGACACTATCTATATGGTATTAAATCTGAGATTTGTACTGATAATTAGAGTTTGAACTATATATTCACTGAAATAATCTGAACCTGAGGCAAAGAAGATGGCATGAGTTTATTAAAGATTATAATTTGATAATTCAGTATTAGCTTAGTAAGGCTAATGTGATAGCATATGCTTTGAGAAGAAAATTTCTTGGAGATCCATTTATTCAGCTTACTATTAATGAGTATTTGAAATGAAATGTTAAGAGTTTATAGTGGAGGTGATTTCTTCTATTGATTTGTATTCTAATATATTAGCTTAGATGATTATTTAACCGTCTTTACAAGAAAAAGATTCAAGAATCTCAAATTTTGATATACATTTTCCAAAGTTGATTAATCAAATTAGATCTAGTAAAAAATTTGAATTAAAAGTATATGATTCTAGTATTATCTTCTGTAAGAACAAATTATGGGTTTCTATTTTTAGAGATATGAGGTGAGAGATTCTACATGAGGCTCATAATTTAGGCTATGTTATTAATTCAGGAAGCAACAAAATGTATAATGATTTGAAAACTGTATTTTGGCGGCCTAGATTAAAGAAGGATGTGGCAGATTTTATATTAAATTGTGAAGCTTGGTAGTTAGTGAAGATAGAGCATCAGCGACTAAGACGTCTTCTACGGTCATTACCTATTCTAGAATGGAAATGGGAAGTGATGATGCTAGATTTTGCCATAATTTTTTCCAGATTGAGGTAGTGGTATGATGTTATCTTAGTTGTAGTTGAACAATTATTAAAGTTAATGGATTTCATTTTGATTCAACAGACTGATTTGGTTAATAGGTTGGCATAAATATATGTCAAAGATATTATTACATGGTGTAATAAAGGTGATTATATTTGATTAGGATGGTAGGTTTACTCTATATTATGGAGAGGTATTTAGTAGGGACTTGATAAGAAGTTGCATTTTAGTATTACTTTTCATCCATAGACAAACGAATAATCTGAAATGACTAGTTAGGTACTGGAGGATCTTTTAAAACTATTTATTCTAGATTTTAGGGGTAGTTGAAAGATCATATTCGACTAATATAGTTCTTATAATAAAATTATCAATCCTATGAAAGGTATAAGCAAAATTTAAGAGAATCAGTAAGCTAAGTCTAAGGTACATTGGACATTTTGAGATCATTGAGAGGATTAATAGTTCCACTTATATGTTATTATTACTTGATTATATGTTTGATATATATAGTGTGTTCCATGTGTTACTGATCTTTCATTTATTTGAGGTCACTTGATTCATAATAACTTGACCTACAATTAACTGATCTATAATTTCCTAGTTTGCAACTATCTAATTTACAACCACCAAAACTATATTAACTTGACCTACATTCACCTCAGCTTCAATCAACTTAAACCTCAACCATTATAAACTACAATCATCCTGAACCACTCAATAATAAAAAACCTCAATCTCAAATAATGGGTATCCATGCATTGTATTCAACTGACCCAGTGCACTGACGTCCTAATAGACCACTTCCCATGTCACTTTAATAGGTGCCTCATACATAAGAACCCTTAGAACTAGCCCCTTCAGCTAGTGGTTGACTTATTTGACCCTATTGGGCTAGCTCAACTTAGCCTAATTGGTCAAAAACCCTGTTGACTCACAGACTAGACTCCATAACACTTTTGAACTTCACTAAACTACCCTCCACACAAATATTAATGGATTAGACATGTTTGGTCACCCTAACCCAATCATCAGTTGACCTAGTCAACTGAACCCAGGTTTTGTCAAACCCTGTCAACTTGAGTTATTTTAATACATACATCCAAATAAAACTCACTCAACCCTCCATATTATCCCATTGCATGCACTAAGCACACTAAACACCTCCATGAATTAAGTCTTGATTAATTTTACTTGGTCAACTCATCAAGACTAGTTAAATCTTAACATTGAGTCAACCTTTCATTCAAACAACCAAATCCTTGTTCCATCCCTTGACATATATCTAACAACTTACTACACTATTCCAACTCATATCCCAGCTAACCTTGACCCATTGACTAGTCAAATTGTCAATAAAATTGATAGAACTCCTTAAATGGTCAAACCTAGCTAGAGTTTTCATTTCCCTCCAAACTAACCCATTTAAACCCATTAAAATTAATTCAAAATTTCCAATGAGTAAAACACACTTAAAACCTAGCATAGGAACATGCTAGGAGCCTCAAGGAGCAAAAGTAGCCCAAGATTCACCTCCGAAACTGATTGGATCCATGGCTATTAAGTGCATTTTAAACCATAAAAATTATTCCATATTATTTATCTACTCATAATTATGCTCTTTTTAAAATTTAATTAGATTTTATCAAAAAATTTTATGTTTCAATCATTCTTCATCATTAGTGCTTTAATTGAATAATAAATTAACTATATGAAATTGTAGCTATTGATTTTGAGATCAACGGATTAGATTTATCCATTATGTCCCATATCTGAAGAGTTGCGAGATTTTACCATTTAATGTTTTATTTAATAGCAACCTCGCCATTACTTTTTAAAAATGTTTAAATAAATAAAAAATGTAATAAACTACAAAAAATCATAGTTATTTCATTTCTAAGTCAATTTTAAAGATTTTGGTGTCTATGGATTCAGAATAATCTCCTCCATCTAAAGTTAAATTTGAAGAAATTTGATGTGTAGTTAATGAATTGTTTTAGTTTTATTCTATACTTTTTTTATGTAATTATTAATTAAAACTACATTCATTTGATCTAAAATTTGGAGGGGATAGTTTTGAACTTGTTTCTAACCTATCATGATTTTTCAAACCATGTTTGAATTCAATTTTAACTACGATTGAATTTATAAACCTCACGTTGGATGGTTTTCCCTTATCTCATTTATGTTTTTCTGATGATTTTATTATTTTTATTAATGCTTATGTTAATTGATAATGGCACACCAGCTATAACCTCTCTTTGCTCTGGCTCCCGAGTTTATTCTTAGGCGATCTTGTTTTTCCTCTTTCGCATTCTTGGTTTTGCCCTTATGGCTTGGATTTCTTTGAAATTTTCATTTTTATCCTTCATTTTCCTCTATTCAATCTCACTCCCTCGTCATCTAGCCCGTCAACTTCTTCTCCTCTCAAAGGGAAATCTTGCTCTTTCAAAGACATGCTGGCCATTTCTTTGTCAGCTTCATCAAAGTTACATTTGTTCATTCCTCTTTTAAGGGTTGTTTGGCCTTGATTTTTGAGGGTTTTATTGTTGAGAAGTTAGTTTCTCCTTATACCTTAACGTTGGTGAGAAATTTCTCTTAAGGCAGCCAAATTTTGACGTTATACAAAATTTTTTTTCTTAACCTAAAACTTTTTTGATTATTTCATATTGGCTTATTGGATCAATGGCATGTTGATATCCAACTATCAAATGATCTTGATTACAACCATATATTTTTCTAGAAGATTGTATTACATTCAAGCTTGTCAAATGTGTTTGCTTAAATAGAGGATGGATTTTGATGTTAGAAAAGAATCTCCTATTGCACCCATGTGGATTTCCTTCCCTAATTTGAGACTTTATTTCTTTAATACTAAAATTTTATTTGGTTTGGCTTTGATTTTTGGAAGGCCGTTACAAATGGATCAAGCCACTGTTTCTATTTCAAGGCCTTTTATAGCCCATGTTTTGGTGGAATTGGATATTTCTAAGAAACATCCTAATGAGATATGGATTGGGTCAGAGGTAAAAGGTTATTTCCAAAAAGTGGAATTTGAAAATTTACCCATCTTTTGTTCTTATTTCAAGATGCATAGTCATGGTATTGACGGTTTCTTTCGGAAACATCCCCATCTTTGTAAAGAGAAGGATTCATCCAAACAAATACATGGGGTGGAGACCAATTTGTCTCATGATGGTATTAACTTAGAGGACAATATCTCTAAACCTTCTCAAATTGTTAAGGAGTCTATGCCATTAGCCAGTGATGTTCTTGAACTAAATGTTAACACTATTTTTTCGAATCATGATCAGAGAGTTAATATTAACACCTTCTTTATTTCATCTATTGATTATGAAATTAAGGTGGAACCAACCTTGTCTAATATTGCTACCCAAAATAATATTGTTGTTGATTCTATCCCTCCTTATATGACTACTAAAAATATGTTGGATTTGAATGGTAATCTGATCTATAACACTCCCTCTATTCTATTACATTTGAATGACCGGGAGAATGAGATTGAAGTTAATGCAGTCATTGAATTAGCTCATAAAGGAAGTGAAGGGAATGATAACCCGTTGGAGGAGGGTGAACTGGTTTTGGTGGAAGATAGCCCCCCTATTAGGTTTGCTTGCAAGGCCCTGCTGTGAGTAGTAATGGTGATATGGATAATTGTATGTTTATGAAGGATGAATGTCCTCAATAAGTAAATCAATAGGTATAAAAAATTGATAGTAAGATTCCTTCAACTTCTTATTATAATAGTGATATTTTAATTGATTCTGAAGATATGGGAACTGTTGCTAAATGCTTTACTAAAGATGATAATGATACCAGTTTTATTAAGTTCCATAGTAAAAGAGGAAGAAAGAAACAGCATGTCATATTGCAATCACCTAGGACCACTCGCTCGCATACTACTCATTAATGTTACTTTTTATTTTTAGTTCTATTATTTGGAATGTGAGGGCATTGGTTGTCCCTCATCTAGAATTCGTGTTAAGAATTTATGTTGTGTTCATAATGTGTCTATTCTTGTTCTTCTAGAACCACTTATTTCATCTACTAGGTTATTTAACACCTCTCACTTTTTGGGTTTTAATTATGTTATTTCGAATGTGGCTAACAAGATTTGGGTTCTTTGGAAGAATCCTGTTAAAATTGATGTTATTAGTGATTTTACTCAAGTGTTGCATTATAAATATGAGGTCTTAAATGTTCATTGTTGTGCTTCTTTTGTGTATGCGGCTTCTTCCTGTTACGTTAGAAGAGTGCTTTGGGATCAAATCAGAAATTTTTGCAATATTTGCAATTAGCCTTGGCTTGTAGGTGAAGATTTTAATACTATTACTAATCCTTCTAAGATGATAGGAGGCTCTTCTCCTTCTTACCGTTCTATGGAAGATTTTAGTAGCATGATTTTGGATTGCAATTTGATTGATATTAACTTAAATGTGGGTTGTGTAAGTGAAATTGGATTTTAGTTCATGTGTTTTTCAAGATTCTAGAGAGAGAAAACGTTCAAATTCTTCTTCGTTTCGAGTTTGGCGGTTGTTTCGGGGATGCCGACTGGTGGTCTGGCTTTGATCGTCGACGGTGAAGCTACTGATGGCTTTGATACTCGTGATTCATGTTCTTTATTGCCTTGTCTTTCTGCAAAGAGTGGTAATCTAATGATCAGGGAGGCCACAGTTCTAAAACTGATTTCCCCTATTTTTGTTCCGGATAAAGGGAAGGATATTGTGGATTCAAGAATGGAATCATGATCGCCTATTTCTGGATTCAAATTTAAATCCAATAATGGCGAAGTCTCTTCATCATCTGGTATGAAGTTTTTTGTCAATCGTTTTGGCAATTTGAATAAAGAGAATTGCGGTTCTGTAGAGATCCCTTCAATTTAAATTAACAGAGATAGCTCTTCGGCTGTTTGTGAAAATGCCCAGAACAAGCCCTTGTTGGCAAAAGATCATGTTTTTTTAGTCAGTTAAAAAGTGAATATGGGAACTAATCCATAGATCAAGCAATCTCACATCAAAGTTGATACAACAAAGGTGGAAAATTGTTTAACCGAGGATGGGATGGCAGTAAAATTGTTTGAACCTAATGTGAAGATCAATTCTGATCGTCTACATCTCTATATTGTGGTAAATGTGTTTAGATGATGTTTCAATACAAATGACTGCTTTGGAACTACGGCGTCAATGGAATCATTTCAGTAAATTTCATTTGACATTCATTGGTTTAGGATGGATGTTGTGCTCTTTCTATGCAAAAGAAACAATAGAGAATGTTTTGGCTGGAGGGCCTTGGTTCGTTAATGGGCACATAATTGGCATGGATAAATGGAGTTTGGATTTCTCTCCTTCTTCTTTGAAAGGCTTAAGCTCTCCGGTTTGGGTAAGATTGTATAATCTTCCCCTTTTTTGTTTGGGATGAAGTCAATGTTGCAAGGATTGCTTCCATTATTGGAACTCCTCTTATTATTGATGGAAATATGTTTCAATGGAGCAAAAAGGGAATTTGGTAGAGTTTGTGCAAGATTGGAGCTTGACAAGCAACTCCCTTTGGGGGTTTGGGTTGAAGGTCCAAATGATAGGTTCTTTCAAAAAGTTGAGTATGAGAGGATTTCTTCTCTTTGTTATATGTGTGTCAAGATTGGAAACTCAACAAATTCTTGTGGAAGTTAATATGGTGAAAGAAGTTAGAGATCATGTAGTAAAAAATGTTATGAAGGGAGCTAATGAACTTGAGGTGGAACCTAAAGATCCTTTGTATGGGCCTTGGATTCATGTCAACAACAAAAAGAAGAGATGGAATAATCCTGTGAAAGGAATAAGCCTGTAATTTCCAAATATGTTCCGGTAAACAACGAACATAAATTTAATGGGAAAGAAGTTCAGAAAGATGTTATTGAAGATGGTTTTCAGATTCCTAAGAAAGTTCATCAGACAGTGAGGGATATTATGGCTGATCCAACTTTACCAAAACTTGGAGGTTCTGTTTCTACTGAAGTGGAATCGGTAAGCTTTAATTTTACTGATTATTCTATTTCAAGAAATAATAAATTTGAATTGCTTCGTGAACTTGAAGAGGAAATTGGTGAGAAGACTGCTTTAGGGGAATGTCTTTCTGTAAATCCCGATATTGAATAAGGGGAGATTGATAGTTATGCTAATGATGAAGTCTCTATGATAAAGAAGGAAAAATATGAATCTTTTTTCAATAATTGACAACAGAGAGGTGGATAGTGTTGGTAAGCCTAAGCCTAAACTTCAAAAGGAACTTAGATTTTTGGATCCTTTAAATCAATCTTCAAGGCTTAAGAAACAAGATGGACTTAATAAAAAGAAGGGTGGGGGACCTACCCCCTTGGTGACCAAATATATTTTGGAATTGTAGGGGGGAAAATAAGAGGGAAGCCCCTCTATATTTGAAGGAGGTAGTCAGAGATTGGGATGCTATTTTTGTGGGCATTGTAGAAACTAAAATTGCTTCTATGGATAAATGGGAGTTTAGTAATTGTATGGGCAAAGAATGGGATTTATCCCTCAAATGGGATGGAAGAATAGTGGTGATGTGTAAATCTGATTTGTCCAATTTTACCTTAATTAAAGCGAATGAGTAATGTGTGATTGGAAAGCTTTGTATTGTGAACAAAGGCACTTGGGTTGTTTCTACTGTTTTTGGAAGTAGAGATGTTTATAGTGGAAGAAATTTGTGGGAATGCTTCGGGTCACTTTCCTCATTGGAGTTTCCATCTGTGATTGATGGTGACTTTAACTATATTCTTTCTCAAGAAGATAAAAGAGGGGGTAAGAAGTTCAAATTCTCTCTTTCTCCTCAAGAGATGAACTCCTTTATGAACCATTATAATTATCATGATGTGGGAATCATAGGTCCTAAATACACTTGGTGTAATAACAAAAGTGGGGGAGCTCGTATATAGGAGAGGCTTGATAGGTGTCTTCTCAATTCTATAGCATTGGAAATTCTCCCTCAAGCATTTAACAGACATGTGGCTCAAATGGCTTCAAACCACTGTCCAGTGGTTTTCCAGTTAGATTTCAAAGATTTTCAAAAATCCAAAATGCTGAGGTTTGAAGACGTTAAGCTCTGATATCCTGCATCTTTCAATGTAGTGAAGAAAGCTTGGAGTAAGCAACTTAAAGGTGATCCTATGGAGGTGTTGAATAAGAAGTTTCATATAATGTTAAGAGCTCTATTCTTTTGGAGTAGAACTAAACACAAAAATTTATTGGAACTTAAAGATAAACTCAAAAAAGAGGTGGATGATTTGCAACTTGAAGAAGCTAATGGTGATGGAAATTCTAAACAGTCTATCTTATTACTCAAATCTAAAGTCCATGAACTGAACATCACTCTTGCACGGTTAAATGTGTGGTGGAGACAAAGAGTGAAGTTAAAGTGGACGAAGGAGAGTGACATTAACTCTCATTTTTTTCATGCCTTTACAAATAGTAGAAAGAATGGAAATTTTATCAAACAAGTGAAGAACAAAGTTGGGGAAATGGTTACTAATCAACATGCCATTGAACAAACCTTCTTAAGTTTTTTTCTCAAAAGTGGAAGGAGAGGGATTGTATTATTTCTGGTTGGCTGAAGAACCAGGGAGCATTAAGCAAGGAGGATGTCGTGTTACTGGAGGAAAATTATACTGTTGAGGAAGTTGAGAAGGTTACTATGAGTCTTGGAAGCAATATCTCATCTGGAATAGATGATATTCCTTATTTCTTTATCAAAGCTTACTGGAAATTAATTGCTCGGGATATTTGGAAGGCTATTTCTCAATTTATTTCTTCAGGAAGGATGAATGCTAAGTGGAAAGAGACAATGGTGGTTCTTATTCCTAAAGTCCAAAATCCGGTAGATCCTTCTCATTTTCATCCAATTAGCTTATGTTTTCCTATTTATAAAATTGCTGCAAAACTTTTATTAAATAGACTAACTTTGGTAATCAATAAGTTGATTTCGGAAAATCAAGCTGCTTTTTTAAAAGGAAGATCACTTTCGGAACATGTTCTTTTGGTTCAAGAATTATTTCACAAATTTATATTTTCTAAATATAATAAAGGGATGGTGGCGGTGAAAATTGATATGGAACAAGCATATGATTGTATGTCTTGGAATTCTTTGAAGAATGTTCTGAATTACTTTGGATTTCATTTGGCTTTTTCAAATCATCTAATAGAGTGTGTTATAAATCTAAAGTTTTCTATTCTTTTCAATGGTATCAAATCAAATTGGATTGAAGCTAAGTGGATTTAGACAAGAATGTCCACTTTCTCACTATCTTTTCTACTTATGCTCCCAACTTTTATCTAATAATATGTACCAAAATGGAAAAGATTTAGGAATAAAAGTGACTGCTTCAGCTCCAAAGGTTTCCCACCTTTTACATGTGGATGATGTACTTCTATTTTCTGAAGCCAAAGTTGTACATTTGAAAATGCTAAAAAGGATCATTGAAGACTATTGTAACTGGATAGGGTTATCAGTTAATCTGAAAAAATCTGCTATTTTGTATGGGAAGTCGGTTAGTAGAGAAAAGAAGAAATCTTTTTCTAAAATTCTCAAATATAAGGAGGTGCAGGAGTTGAAATATTTGGGAACAAATCTTTGCTTAAGAAGAATGGTGTCTTCAGATTTTGTTTTCATTCTTGAGAAAGCAGCAGCCAAAATTAACACTTGGGGAAACAAGTTCTTTTCATTGCCAGGAAGACTTGTTTTGGTGAAGACACTTTTGCTTGCTATTCCTATTTTTTATCTATCTCATTCTTTGGTTCCCATTAACATCTTGAAGAAATTAGACAAGATGTGCAGAGAATTCATTTGGAAAAAAATTGAATAATGCTACAGGTATGCATTATATCTCGTGGGATGTTCTATGTAAGCCTTGTGATGAAGGGGGGGCTTGAATTCATTCATCTGCATCTATGGTTGGTCCTCTTAGATCTAAATATGCTTGGGAATTCATCAAAGGATCCAATTCCTTGTTGTACAGGAGTTTAAAAGCAAAGTATGGGAATAATATTTGCAAGGAAGTAAGGAAAAAAAATTGCTCTGTTACATGGAAAATTTTACATAAAGGAATGCAATCCCTGCGTCCTTTGGTGAAATGGAAGGTAGCTATAGGTTCATCCATTGATACTCTACAAGATGTGTGGCTTCTTAACATGAGTATATCTAAATGGCCAACATTTATCAATGTTATGGTAGAGGATTTTCCAAAGCTAGAATTCTTTATTAAAGAAAGGGAATGGGATCAGATTGAGCTTAAGAAATACTTTAGAATTGAGTTATTGAAGATGATTTTACAAGTGCAAATTTAGAAATAAGATGCTGAAGACTCCAAAGAACTTCTGTACAAATGTTTTGGTATATCTTTGGCTTCTTTGGCAAGAACGGTTCATGATCCAGTTTGTATAGAGAATATTTGTTGTAAGTGGCTGAAGTTAGTTAAATTAGCGCCACGAGTTCTTTGTTTTTGGAGGAGAATACTAAATAATGGCATTCTAACTTTTGATTTACTTATGTACAGAAGGATAATTCAAAATAATTCCTGTCCGAGAGGATGCACAGCAGTTAAAACGAAGGAGCACATTGCGGTTAGTTGTGGAAAGTTACTTCAATTGTTTGAGACATTAAACAATTGGGGATTCACATTACCTAGATACAATTCTTTATCGGATTGTATTAATATTCTAAAGGTTTTGACAAATTCAAATCCTTTTTTGGTTAATCTTTAATGTACAATGGTTTATTTCTCTTGGAAAACTAGAATTAATGTCACTCATGGTGGCAAAGAGCTGGGGACGGGATTCCTTTCTGCTAAAGTTGTTGAAATAGCTACATCTTCTTCAAATTGTAATATCTTCTCGGACCACTGAGGAGCCAATCAGCTTTCTAAGTTGTCTAATTCTTCTTGGCATCCTCCTCCACCTGAGTGGATTAAAGGTAACTTTGATGCTAATCTCTTAAACTCAAATGAAGCCGGAATTGCAGGAGTCTTTAGAGACCATAAAGGAAGGTTTATTTTTTCCTTTGGTATCAAATGTGTCCATTGGGACATTGGTTTTTTGAAGCTTATGGCTATACGGGCTTTGAAATTTTTTCATCATAGTTGGAACTTTGAAGCTAAAGGGATTATTATTGAAGGGGATAATCATAATGTCATCAAGTATCTTCAAAATTCTTTGAAGAAAGTTCCCAATAAGGAGGAAGCGGTTGAAGATTTGTCTTTCTTGAAAGATATAGGTAATTTCCTTTTTCATTACGTTAATAGGGAATGTAATAAATTAGCCGACTTGTGTGCTAATTTTGCTTTATTAGAAGATTTTATTTGGGAGGATCTCTATTGCAATAAGATTCCTCCAAGTTTTTTGGTTTTTCTTAAAGATGAGTGTGATAGACTTACTATCACTATCTAGTTTGTAATAGTTTTTTTCTATTTTAAATGCTGTTGCCAGTTTCAAAAAAAAAATTGATTGATATTGTTTTTTTTTTTTTGTAATAACTTCACTTAGAAAAGGGGTCACTAATGGCAATGTTTGAATTGTGTGCTCTTCAAAAATTATTGTCTTAATTCTTTTAGCTCTATTAATCTGCAGCATCTTAGCAGAACTCTTTCTGAACATTCTCCTTTGCTTATTAGCCTTAATTTTAGACAATTTAATGCTTCTTCACAATTCAAATTTTAAAACATGTGGTTACTTCATGACTCTTTTTTATATGTTGTCCAAACTAATTGGCAAGCCCCTTACATCCAGATAATTCTAGTTTTGGTATGAGGAGACTTTGGTTTAAGCTGAAAAGGCTTAAGTAGATTTTAAATTGGTTGAACTGTAATGTCTTTAAGAATCTTTTTTCCAATATCTTGAATGCTAAACAACAGCTTGATAATATTGAATCTTCTTATCAATTTGATCCTTATGATGATAATATCACTCTTTTAAGAAATGCTAAAGAGGTGCTTTTTAAATTACAAGCTCAGGAAGATGTTTTTTGGAAACAGAAAGCTGTGGCTAAGCATTTGGTTGAAGGTGATAATAACACTAAATATTTTCATGTGTTGGTTAAAAGGAAATGTACTAAAAATTGTATTAATAAAATTCAACATGAGGATGGTTCTTTCATTGAGAATTCTGTGGAAATTACTAATTTAGTTGTGCAGCATTTTCAAAATCACCACATTAAGAATTTTAATCCTGATCAGATTGTTGATCATTCTTTTATTCCTAATCTTATATCCCAAGGGGATAATGAGAATCTTTCTAAACTCCTTCTCTTAAGGAAGTTAAAGAGAATATTTTTGGTATGAATAGTGACTTTATTGCTGGGCCTGATGGTTTTTTTTTCAAAAAAGTTGGCATATTATCAATAATGATCTATTCTTTGCTATTTTGGATTTTTTTGTTGGTAATATTATTCCTAAGTTTTTTACTTCTACTTCTATTATGCTTATTCCCAAAAATAACTCTGTCAGTACTTGGAATGATCTTAGACCTATCAGTCTTTATACCTTTTTTAACAAATTAATTTCTAAAGTTATCATGAATTGTCTTACTTCTATTTTACCTAGAATTATATCGCCTTATCATATGGGGTTTGTGACTTATAGGTCCATTACGGATAATATTTTATGGGCCTAAGAATTTTGCCAAGACCTTGATGTTAGGGTCAGAGGGGGTAACTTGATTTTGAAACTGGATATTGCCAAGGCTTATGATAATATTGACTGGACCATTATTTATCACATTCTAAATTTCTTTGGCTTAATTTCAATTTTTATTAACCATGTTAGGAATTTTATTGAAGGTATTTATTTCTCTATTATTGTGAATGGTTCTAGTACTGGTTATTTTAAATCATCTCATGGTTTAAGATAAGGTAATCCTATTTCTCTTGCTCTCTTTATCATTACGGCTGAATTCTTATTCTGGGGCCTTACCAATCTTTTTGAGAAATCTCCTAAGCTTTATTTTAGAACGTTGGGTGGTTTTCCCTTATCTCATTTATGCTTTGCTGATGATTTAATTATTTTTTTACTAATGCTTATGTTAATAGGATTCATAAGCTTATGGATTTTTTCTATCAATTTGAAAGTGTTAGTGGCTTATCTCTTAACAAAAAAAAAAGTTGTTTTATTTCTTCTAATAGAATTACCAATGATTGTATTATTGTAATTAAATATTTAACTGGTTTTATGCGTGGCCAATTACCTATTAAGCATATTAGTGTTCCTCTTTCTAAAGGTAAAAAAGAAAACCTTTCTCTTTGATGATCTTATTTCTTCTATTCAGAATAAACTTTTATCTTGGGATTCTAATTTTTTGAGTTTTGCTGGTATAACTACTCTTATCAAAAGTGTTCTTTGCTCTTTTCCAGTGTATAGTTTTCAAACTATTCTTTCGACTCAAGCGGTTTGTAATAGAGTACATAAGCTCGTCAATAATTTTTTTTGGAATGGTACTTCTACTAACTCCAAAATTGCATGGGCTTCTTGGGATAAATGATGTGGTGTTTTGGAATAAGGGGTTTCAGGTTGCAAGAATATGAATGATTCGGCTATGGCTTTTTCCTTTAAATTATGGTATAATTTTTATGCTAAAGTTAATCTTTGGGCCAATTTTATGTATGCCAAGTACTGTGTTGGTAAGCATCCTATTACTTGTCAATTTAATCAAGGTGATTCTAGAGTGTGGAAAAGGGTTTACAAGGTTAAATGGATTGTTGCACCTTACATTTTCTTGGGGGCTTGGTGAAGGTAATGTTTTTTTTTTTTTTTGGCAATATCATTTGTTGGGTAAATATTCTATTGACTCCATTATGAACACTTCTTCCAATCTGGCTATTAAGGTTAATTCTTTCTTTTTTTTATAATTGTTGGGACTATGAAAAGCTTTATAATGTTGTTCTAGATTTTATTATTCGACAAATCCTGAATCTGCCTATCAATACGGATTCTAAGGATATTCTCCTGTGTGATCTCTCTAAAGATGGTGGCTTTCACTTAAAGAACGCTTGGCATGCTTTTAGAACTAGGAAAAATATTGATAATATTTTCTCCATGATTTGGCATAGAAGTATACCATCTATTGTGGTTGTGTTTGTCTGGAGAATCCTGCATAAATTCATCACCACGGATGACAATCTCATCAAAAGAGGTTATATTTTGCCTTCCAAGTGTCAATGTTGTTACCATTTAAAAAATATGCATCATATTTTTTATCTCTGGTCCTACTATTACTGTTAAAATTTAAGTTTTATTTTGAACATGTTTCAATTAAATTATTTTAATGCTCATTTGTTTCTTTATGTTATGCTTAATGCTTGGTTCATTAAGTCTAAGGGTCACATCAGGAATGTTGTTCCTACTCTCATTTTATGATATTTATGGCTGGAAAGGAATAACGTTTTATTTAATGGTGTTGTATGAATCATCATAAGTTGATCCATAATGTGAAAGATATGGTTTTGGCTCTTTTTTGTTAAGTTACTCGCTAGTAGGAACTTTAAAAATATTCCTTTATTGGTTCTACCTTAGGTTTTAATCTGGATGATAGTTTTATTGTTAAAGAGTCTAGAATTAATTACTGGATTAAACCTCCCACTAACTTTTATAAGTTGAATGTTGATGGTATTAGTCTTGACTCTACTAAGGGATATGGTGGGGTTATCAGAGACAGTAATGGTAGTCTTATTATGGCCATTGCAGGGTCATTACATAATGGTAATGTATTATATGCTACCACCTTGGCTATTCTCTATGGTTTAATGTTGTGTATTTCTCTAAATGTTACTAATATTATTATTGAGGTTATTTTATATTATAATTTTTGTTTTCTTAATTTTGTTGATGACTCGTTGTGTAGCCTTGATTTGTTTTATCAGGTTAGGGAGATTAAGAACCTACTTATTTTCCTCAACTTCTTATTTTCTCATATTTACAAAGATTATAATGCTAATGCTAACTGGCTCGCTCAAAAGAGTTGTGGTCTAGAATTTTCTTTGATTTCATTGGGACTAATATTCATGTGGCTTTGAAGGGCCTACTTAAACTGGATATTCTTGGTATGCCTTATGTTCATACTTGAGTTTTTTGTCTGGTTTAGTTATGGGGGTTTTTCTTATTGTTCTATTTTCTCCTGGTTGTTCTCTTTCTCTCTCAGTTTGGCTTGGTGGTTTCTTTTTCTGCTCATTGTTCATGGGGGTTCCTGTATATGGTTTGGTTTCTTTTATCTCCTTGGGTAGTGGTCATTTTTTTATTTGGTTTATCATTATTGTGATCATTTGTTGTTGTGCTTTGGGTGTTGTTCTATGTGGCTGGGCTGTTGAGGTTGTGATTTTTTTCTAGGCCTAGTTCCCTTATGGTTGCTGGAAGTTGATGTTGTTTAGTGCTGTCTTTCTGGTTGGGCTGTTGGGGTTGTTATTTCTTCCTAGTGCTAGTACCCATGTGGTTGATGGAATTTAATGTTATTTTGGTTTGTATTGGCCTTGTCTCTTGGCAGTGTGGGGCCTAATTTTTTCCTGGATCAATTTGTGGGTGTTGGTTATATCCCTTATCATACTATCAGTTTGGCTTTTATATTTTACTCTTATGTTCTATTTGTTTTAAATTACTATTGGGAATTCTCTATGTTTCTGCCTATTTTAAATGACATTTTTGTGGATTGGGGCATTTCAGCTTTTGACGATATTCCTAGTGGTCTTGATCTTGGGGATCTATACAGTTTTGGCTAGTGGTTTCTCTGCACGTGGCCCTTTCTTTGGTTATATTCTCTGCCCAATTTTTTGTGTCCTTATCTCTAGTTGCCTAGTTGTGGTGGATTGGGCTTGGTGGTGGGATGGAGCAGCCTTGGGTTCTCCATTTTGATGGTTGCTAGTTTCATCATATCCTGAGCACTATATGCCTCTATCTTTATTTAGATTTTATATGGTTGTGTGGGTTAGATTTCCTTATTAGTTGACATGTTTTCTCATCTTTCTATGGGCTCCTGATATGGATTTTTTGGCATTGCTATAAGTATAGTTTGGATCCTTATTTTTTGATTGTTAACATTATTGTTGATAATTGGTGGGAGCATTTCTTGATCTACTATGGGAGGTTTTTTATGCGGAAGATGTTTTTGGGTGATATCATTTCTTTGTACTTTGATTTTTATTTAGTTTATTCTCAATTACAATTCTATATTATTATGTGTTTTAATTTATTTTTGTGCAACTTCAGTGATTTTTAGGTGGATTTGCAGATGGTTGTGATCAACATTTTTTGTAGAAAGATCGCGCTTTATATGTTTATCTATATCTTTCTTTTTGGATACTTATCTTTAGCATCTTTAGCTTATACCTAGGTTATCTTGTATTTTGGAATAGTGGGGATTATCATCTCTGTTGCAACTCGAGCTTATGAGTTTTTATTTTTGATGATAATAAATATTATGGGTCACTTTCTATTGTTTACCTGTATTTGTAATATATTTTTCTTTCTGTATTAACTAACATTTCAGGATTATAGTGCACCTTATAAGGCTCAAGTTTTGGCAGAACATGTTCTATTTGTAATCTTCATTAATATATTTATTGGGTTATAAAGGAGTTTTCTTGATTGTAACCTTGCTCACTTATTTCTATTTTAGAGTTCTCTATTTTTGCACACATCGTCCGGGATGATCCAAACATCGGCTTGGACGATCAACTAAAAATAGAAACCCTAATTAGAGCATCCTGGTTAAGGTAGCCGTCTTTAAGCATATTGTCCTGGATGATCTTTATATCAGCCGAGACGATAAGCTTAATTCAGAAAGAATCAGCTGTCAGATCTATTTAGGTATTATTTATTTTTGGATATCATCCAGGACATCGTCCTGGATAATGCAACTCAATTATGCCTAAATTATTCTGATAATTAAGAAAAGCATTTAAGACTTGATTGATATGATCACATCATCCAGGACGATCACAGGATCGACCGGGATGATATCATGGACGATTGACATCGGCCAGCTTCTTTTCAAAGCGATGTTCAGGATGAATTTCCTCATATTTAAACTAATTGTCCATGATGATATTGTATCGGCCTGGACGATATGAACAAAAAATCTTCTGATCGTCCTAAATCGTTTTGGCTAATTGAGCTTATTTTGCATGGATCGTATAGGATGATATTTATATCATCTTGGATGATAAAGTCGACAAGTTACAATTAATGAGCTCATTTGAAGCTCTTCTATTTAAGCTTTAACAAGGGACTTTGTAAGTGTCTTTGAAATCCATTGAAGCGTCATTCTTCTTGAGAAACTTGAAGAGAGAGCTTGAAAGGAGAGAAGAAAGGTGGCGTTTGAGAGAGGGAGAAGATCCTTGGATGGGGTTTCAAGGGAGTGTGGAGGGGGTTCCATAAGATTGCTCTGGTGAGCTTGCACCTTAGTACCATCGGATTCAAGGCTCATCTTGAGGGAAGTTTTGGGAAGAAAAATATCTCTTTAGTATCAAAGGGCCCGGCTACTCTACCACACCGGGGAAGGTGGAAGTGATTTTGTAAGGACTTCTCCGCCTAGCTATGGGGATAAAGGAGAGACACTAAGTTTAGTGTAATACTCGGAGGGTGCCTCCGAGAAGTGGATGTTGGTCAAGGTTTGATCGAACCACTATAAATCTAGTGTGTTCTTTCCTTTATTATTTTCGTATTTAATTTCAGCTTTTCTTTTTGGTGAATTCTGGTTTGGTTTGAGTTTGTGTTTTGATTATGAAAGATTTTTTAACATACCAATTAATCCTCATCTTGGTTAGCTTTGGGCTAGTTCATAAGAGCTTAACATCCCTAACAAACTTTCTAGTGCACTTTCAAGTGGTATCAGAGTGGGATTCATAAAATTGAGTTTTTAAAAACTTTTGAATTTTGATCCATGGCTAATTTTTGTAATCGTAATATTGCGGAAGGATATTCACTCACCATACCACCATTATTTGAAAAAATATTTCTTTTGATTTTTGAAAATTGGCATATCTACTTTCTTGCAATCAATTAATTATCGAATGTGGCAAATGATTTTAACTGGTTATTCTATATCGTTACATGTTAAAGATGGAATTAAAATTGATATTCCTTTTAATCAATGGAGTAGAGAAGAACAAATTAATGCTCAATTGAATGCTAAATCATTAAACTACCTTTTCTATTCTTTAAATTATGATGATTTTATGTTTATATCCACGTGCTCTACTAGAAAGAAAATTTGGGATAAATTACACACTATATACGAAGGCTCTAGTGAAATCAAGCAATCCAGGTTAAATATTTTAATGCATAATTATGAACTATTTTACATGAAACCTTATGAGATGATCTTAGACAAATATACAAGGTTTATTTTAATTGTAATATCATTACATGCTTTAGGTAAGGAATTTTCAAACCTTGATAAAGTCATTAAAATTGTACGCTATTTCCTTGAAAAAATTTATGTCAAAGTTGTTGCCGTTTGTGAATCAAAAAATTTTGAATGAATATTCTATTGATAATTTGATTGGCTCACTCATTGCCTATGAGAAAAGTTTGGGTCAAAGACTTTTGGATGCAGGTGAAATGATAGTACTAAACACTGTTAGAGAAAATTAGCTTAATTAGTGATGATAGCGATGACTTATCAAGCAAATTCGAAAGCTCACTAAAATATAAGCATCGATAAAAGTGGAATAAAGGTAAAAATGGTAAGAATGTTAAGATTTCTTTTGACGTTATTGCTTTGGATATAGGAAGCCTGGATATATAAAAATCATGCCCTAATTTAAGAACTCTTCCTACAAAGAAAAGGATAAAGCTAAGCAAATTATAAAAATGATAAATAATAAAAAGTAAAAAATCTCCTGGGCAGACCTAGCTTCTGAATATTTAGACCAAGAGCAAGATAATATTTAAACCATTGTTTGTGTATTTATTTTTCTGTGTATGCATGTTTTATAAATTTTTTGTGTTTTTTCAATGTTTTCTCTTTGAATTTATTTTTCATTTTTTTTCTTTTCTTTTTTGTTAAATTTTAATTTTTTGTTTATATTTTTTTTGTGAAGTTCTCTCTGATCAACACACACGTTCACATTTCTAAAAATAAAAAAGCTACCTCCTATTTTTTCTTAAATTCTTATGTAAGTTGTGTTGACTTTTTAAAAATAGTCAAAGGAAGAAAACTCATGATTTTCTCTCTATACCTCTTTTTTTAAAGAGGTTAATTTACTTTTGTTTCAAAATTTAATCATATTATAAATTGGATTTTGAAACTGATCTTTTTCATCTCCCAACATTTTGTTTATCGCATAGGATCTTTTGTAAATTGTTGAATCTACCTCATAATTTTCTTAATCAAGTAGTTCATTTTATTAATAGAATGGGTTTACGTTAATTTTTAAATTTTCAAAAAGGTAGCAAATGAAAAAAATGGCTACTGATGTCAAATCAAAAAATACGCAATGACGCCCAAATTGAGAAAGATACAAAGTGTGTCAAATATTAAAAGATGCGTAAATTGCGCCAAAAAATTGATAAGAGTTATAAAATGAGTCCATAAAAAGTAATGCTTATCTTTCTTGTACTTCTTAAAGCTTAAGAAAATCCTTGATATTTTTTACACTTGAGCTTGAAAATTATGATTCCTGATTCACCAATTTTTGTATTAATCTTCTATTTGATATGTTTTATGAAAGGAGTTCTGAAAAAATTATTATTTTTATCTCTAATTTGTTTCTTAATTTAGATATTGGATTAAAAAGTTTTTGAGCCTTTAAAAGAACTTGAGCTTGGATTAACAATTTCTGAATTTCTAACCTTCTGAATTATGTGTTGTCAATCCATTCCTTACTATGTTTTGGAATAAAATCAAGATTTAACTTTCTCATTTTTAAAAGTCTTTTTGATCATGATTCATTTTGTTTATTTGTGCCCCTTCTCTTTTTGATAACATAAAAGGGGGAGAACTTACTGTTATATTTGTATCTTTTTATAACTTTTAAAAAAATAAAAAACAACAAAAATTTTCTTTCTTACCCCTATTTTTAATTTTTTTTAAGTGGAGGGGAGATCAGGAGAAAATATTTTTAATTTTGTAAATTCAACCAGTAATATTTGTCATCATCAAAAGGGGGAGATTGTTATAACTCAAGCTTATGAGTTTATGTTTTTTATGATAACAAATATTATGGTTCACTTTCTATTGTCTACCTATATTTGTAATATATTTTTCTTTCTATGTTTACTAACATTTCAGGATTTACAGTGCACCTTACAAGGCTTAAGTTTTGGCAGAACATTTTTTATTTGTAATCTTCATTATATATTTCTTGGGTGTAATGGTATTTGCTTGCTTGTAACCTTGCTCACTTTATTTCTATTTTTAGAGTTT